>PVJO010011997.1:0-56176 GCA_004026905.1 Hystrix cristata | reverse complement strand
AAAAAAAAAAAAAAAAAGCAAACAAGAAAAAGAAGAGCAGAGAGGGAAAAAATATTTTAAAAAAGGAAAAATTTAAAAAATGTCCACTTCCAGGTGTGTCTCTACTGTTAGTGGTAGACAGAGTAGACAGACCCAGGTCCTTGTTGATTAATCCCAGCAGTAGATTTTGGCAGGGTAGGGAGTGTTCCCAGCTGGGTTCAATAGCAAGGCTTCACCCGTTCTATTGAAGTTCAGCCTGATCACTGGCTGTGGGGTTGAAACCCAATTTGTTCAGCTGGAGACACACCGTGTGTCTCCCACCGGCTTGGACTCAGTTCCCCGCCAGTTTGAACTTGGCTCCTTTCCCTCCTTCCAATTTGAGTTTGAACTCTGCCCCGCCTTGCCCCGCCTCGCCCCAGCACCCAAGGCCGCTAGCAGCTTTTCTGAGTTCTGAGCTCGCCCCTTCCCAAAATGGCGATCAGCCGATCTCGGCCTTCTCCTGGAGGCCGTCTGAGATCAGACGACTCAGGTGACTCACCAGCCGCTGCAGTCCTCAGTGTCCACCGCTCTGCCCCACTCTGTGTGTCTTTCCACGGAGGTCTCTGGGGTCTCCAGGAGTCACGTGCGTCCGCAGGCTCAATCTGCGTCACTCGGGCGAGAGCTGCGAGTTGAAGCCCTGAGCGGAAGCCGAGAGCCAGGCCGTGTGCCGAGGGCGCGCGGGGCTGTGCGCTGACCCCAGCCGCGAGCTGCTGTCCTGAGCAGAGCCCTGACGGCGGCCCTGACCGAGGCCGTGAGCCCGGCCGCGAGCTGGGGGCTCAAGCTGAGGCCGCAGGAGGGAAGCGAGCCCGAGCCGCGAGCGGGAGCTCTGGGAGAAAGCGCCCTCCGTCCCTCGTCTCCTTCTTCTGGGCTGGTCTCTCCTTTTGCCCTCCCCGTGGGCGTCAACTCTTGCTTCAGCTCCCTGCTGGGTCCTCAGAACACGCTTCCCTCCTTCTTCTCTTCCTTAAATTGCCATATTCCAGTGTCTGGACACCAAATCTCAGAAAGGCTCTTACTCTCCTTCTCTCCGCTCCGCCATCTTCCCGGAAGTCCCCAGATACTGCAATCTCAGCGTTAGTCTGATAAACTGGGGGACAGACTCTAACTGATCGAGAGCCCTAAACTTTGTAGTCAGGTTTAAGGACGAATCTCCAGATCTGCCCATTCTCACTAGTTGTTTATGTACTTCACTTGAAAAAAAAAATTATGTTCTCTGTGCCTCATTTTACTCATCTGGTGGATATTGATAATTGGTCTTCCTTCAAATGAATGAAGTAAAGTAGTGTAAGGCTAAAAAAAAGTAAACGAAGCACTTGACATAGTGAGCTCTTTGATAAATGCCAGTTGTATTATTATCATAAGTTTTATTAATATTATTAACAGTACTACTGTTAGATTTATCTAAAGCCATGTGATTAATACACTTTAGAATTGGGTTCAAAGCTATGCAAACCCATATTCTCTAAGGAAAACATCCATGAAAATAAAGCAGATTGGCAAACCCTTGTGTTTGCCCCTAAGATTGGCCTTAGGGGCAAACATAAGGGGCATCGACTCCAGCTTTCCTTCTAGCAGATGATGCTTGCCCACGTTCGTCAAGTCTGTCCTCTCTACAGCAAAACGTACTGGGAAGCACCTGTCGCCATTGGAAAAGCATTATTCTCTAACTTTTCATATCAGTCATTCACACCCCTGGGGTAAAAGAGAGAAACTCTTGGCCTTCTAGGCCATAAGAACGTTTTGAAGCCAGTGATTATATTCTGACAGGTCTCTAGGATGATTAACAACCAGAGTTTCCAGCATGAAATGGGTCACACTTGAAATACGTGCAAGTGACTTGCAGAATTTATGGTAACATTGCTCATCCTAAGTAAAGGGGCTGTGCCACTTTGATTCACTCGCTCAACATCCATCAAGCCCACATTTACATGTCAGGACCTGGGCCGGACACAGGGGCCACAGGGATCAGAACACAGGCCCTTCTCTCCACATGTCAGACTAGAAAAATGCTCGCAAGTTCTCTGAGCAAGGCTTTTCTTTTCTCGTCATTCTAAAGAATTCATCTTCCGGTCCAGTTCTGTCATTTTCTAGAGAGTAAACTGAGGCCCAGAGACAGAAAGCTACTCCCTGGAGTTGCTAGACCAGCCATAAAGGCGATGCGCTGGCAGGTGAATCCTCTTCCCTCCACTACAGGGCTACGTCTCCATTCCTAAGCAAAGGACCAGCCACGGGAAGGAAGCAACCATTTTGCAAGAGACTTTGAGGCAGACTAAATATACAAATGCCTCTAGGCTGATGAGGAAAGACGTAATTTAAAGAGGACTGGAGCTTCTCTCAGGCCTACCCTGATTTCCTCTTCACCTGGACGTGGGGCTTGCTGAGGCGTCTCAAGACTGCTGTATGGGACGTCCATTTCTGCCCTTTGACAAGAACTCTTCGCAGTATTTAAAACACATTTCCCAGCGGGAGAGCTGGTGCATACGCTCACGGGCAGTTCCACAGGAGTCACAGCTCCACGGATCCCAGTGGCCCTGGGCCAAATCTTTTCATGCACTTTCCCCTGCTGCAGGATGGTGAGAGTAATGGGACTGCCCAGCATGAGCGCTTCATTGTGAGGGTGGATTGTTTCTGATGCCCAGAAAACTCTCTAAGTCCCACTGAGAAAGGCCCCATTAGCATGAGCTCCCGGAGGGTTCCCTTCCTTGGAAACATAAGTGGAATTGTACTTTGTCTCACTAGCTCCACATCCCATATTGGTCACCTACCAAGACTTGGAGGATCGCCTATGTAAATTAGCTAAGGCCCGGAGGCCTGGAGGCAACATGAGATACAAAGCAGGTGAGGTGTGCTGAACAAGGCGGGTGTGTGTGTGTGTGTGTGTGTGTGTGTGTGTGTGTGTGTGGTGTGTATGAAGGAGCTTGGCTCTGCCACTAGCCATATAGTGTGACCTTGGGCAAATTTTTGGACCTTACCTTGAGCCTCCCCGAAACTTATCAAATGGCAGTAATGATCTTACACTTTGTTTCTCCTGTCTTGCAGAATGACTCAGACGCTTAAGAAGGAACACAGGTTAGAGGCACTTTGCAAACAGCAAAGCCATGTACAAGCATTAAATATGAGTAACACAATGACAAGCTTTTGGAAAGCTTGTCTCAGAAGTTTGGACCTCAGGGGCTGAGGCCATAGAATACCAGCTCTCCTAAAAAATGATGTCAGTCATAGGGCTTAGGTCGTCAGGTCAGTTTATAGATACATGTAGTCTGTCTTTGTTACTTTCTTTGTTGCCAAGACAAAATACCCGACACCCAAAGTTAAAGGAGGAAAGGTTTATTTTAGTTCACAGTTGGTAGAGGTTTCAGTCCATAGTCAGCTGGCTCAAAGGCAGGGTGGCATGGCAGAGGGGCATTGCAGAGGAGAAACAGTTCATGGTGTGGCAGGCAGAAAGCAGCCAGCAGCAGCAGCAAGCCCGCCTCTCCCTTTTATCCTATGCAGACTACCAGCTTTGTGGGTGGTATCACTCACACCCAATGTGGGCCTTCCCATTATCTACTCTCAGAACTATGCTAAACCAATCAGTGGACTGATTTAGTAGTCATGCACCCTTAATCATAGTATAACACCCTTAATCCCAGTATCAAACACCCCTAGAATTTGGAGGGACATCTAAATACAAGCTATAACAGAGTCCCAAATCGCAAAACAAAAGGAAAAAAATTACAAGAATAAAGGTATATTTGTTAATCAGTTTTCCATCACTGTACAAAACACCTGAGAAATACAACTTAATAAGAGAAAGGGTTTATTTTTGGCTCATGATTTCAGAGATTTCAGTCCATGGTTAATTGGCCCATTGCTTTTGAACTGTGGTGAGGTACAACATCTTGACAGGAGTGCATGGTGGAACCTCAGATGTTCAGAAATCAATGAAAGGAAGGGACTAAGGTCCCAGTATCTCCTTCAAGGCCATACCTTCCACCAAACAATTCCACTGCCTCCCAGTAACATGACAGGCTGCTGACCAAGCCTTCAACACATGGCCTTTGGAGGATGGAGGACATTTAAGATCCAAACCACAGCAATATACTTCACACTATATCCAATCACCTTCTGTGTTACAGTTTCTCATGAAAAATGCAATCCAGATTCTGAGTCCCCAAGGAGGCAGCTCCCTTTCCAGCAGACTTATGCAGTTGGAAGTTACAAACTTGGGAAGCAGGCTGGCTGGATTTGAATCCCACCTCTACTATTTCCTAGTTATGTGACAAAAGACAAATGAGTTAACCTCTCTCATCCCCGTCTCTGTCCGTGAAAGGGCGGCTGTGGCGACTGCCTGGTGACCATCTAAGGAAGCTCATGGCAAGTGCTATGCCTCCAACAGTGCCCTTCTCATACACAAAGGACTTGCTTATTGTCTTCATTTGTCTTTCTTTGGTTCTCTGGCCATCTGCCATGAAAGTCTAAGACTTGAGAACAGAGGACAACTGCCCTAGGGGTGAGAGCTCCAGCCTCGGTTTCCCTCGTTGACTCTACAAGTAGGTAAGTGAGCCATAGGCATCAGGCTTCATGGTCCCATCCAGATCCACCCGTGTCACCTCCTCAAACAACAGGAGAAAGTCACCAGCAAGAATTTATCTAGTGGCAGTAGAATGAAGGACTGACCATGAAGAGTACAATGAAGGACCCACTACTGTGTGCAGATTTTTGCGTGATCATACGTTTTCAGCTCCTTTGGTTAAATAAGAGGCTCATGATTACTGGATCATGTGATGAGAAATTGCCTGATTATCTTCCAAAGTGTTTGTACAATTTTGCATCACAACAAACAGTTAATGAAATTTCCTCTTGCCACCTCCTGCCTAGCATTTCATGTTATCAGTTGTCTAAGTCCATTGATGGTGCTCTGACAAAATGCCACAGACTTGGTAACTTACAAAGAACAGAAATTTATTTCTACTGGTTTTGGAGCCAGGGAAGACCCAGATGATGGCACCAGCACTGGTGCTTGGTGACAGTGCACTCCACTTCCAAAATGGCATCTTCCTGCTGCACAGGACACAGTGGAAGGACACTGTGTCCTCAGAAGGTTAGAAGGGACAGAGTGCACGAAGGGGATGAATACTGTGTCCTCACTTGGCTGGAAAGCAGATGAGCAGAAAGGACTAAATGCTGTGTGAAACTACTTTTATAAAAGTCTTCATACCATTCACAAGCTTGTGATTTCATTGATTTTTTTCCTATTGATTTCCTCTTTTAAATTTAATTCCGCTTCAAGTTTTATTCCCCGTCCCTACTTTTGCTTACTGCGGACTGAATTTGCTCTTTTTTTCCCAATTTCCTAAGGTGAAAACTCTGGTTGTTAATTTTAGATATTTCTTCTTTTCTTTTTGTTTTTTTGTTTTTTTGGGGGGCCATTGCTGGGGATTGAACTTGGGGCCTTGCACTTGCTAGGCAAGCCCTCTACCACTGAGCTAAATCCCCAACCCTCCTTCTGTTCTAATATATGCATTCAGGGATATAAATCTCCTTTTAAGCACTGCTTTTGCTTCTTCTTCTCACAAGTTTTGATTAGCTGTATTTTCATTTTACTTTTGTTCAAAATATTTTTAATTTCCCTCAAATTTCCTTTTTGACCTATGTGTTATTTAGAAGTATCTTGTTTAATCTTTATGTATTTTAGGATTTTTCTATTATTCTGCTACTGATTCCTATTTTGATTGTGTCCTGAGGATAGACATTGTGTACAATTTCTATTATTGAACATTTATTAAGGTGTGTTTTATGGCCTAGAATTTCAACTATCTTGATAAATGATCCCTGTGATCTTGAGGCAAATGTATATTTTGTTGTTGTTGGATGAATTTGTCTATAGAAGTCAGTTATATCTAGCTGATTTAAAGGTGGTATTGAGTTCAACTATGTCCTCCCTAATTTCCTGCCTTCTGGATCCAGTTCTGATAGAAGAGCAGCGAGTCTCAGCTATTACAGTAAATTCACGTGCTTCTCCTTCCAATTCTACCATTTGGGGCGTAAAAGTAGTGTCATGCACATTTTTTAGACACATACCCTTTGCTTGAATTGTTATATTTTCTTTTTTTTTTTCTTTCTTTTTTTTGTGCTGGGGATCGAACTCAGGACCTTGTGCTTGCAAGGCAAGCACTCTAACCACTGAGCTAAATCCCCAGCCCTATATTTTCTTGAAGAATTGATCCACCAGTATCATTACCTTTCTTTTTTCCTGATAAATTTCCTTGCTCTGAAATCTGATCTGTGTGACATTTGATTAGGGTATCCATAATATATCTTTCTCCAGCCTTTTACTTTTAATCTGTATGTGTCTTTATGTATAAATTGGGTTTATGTTTTGAATAATACATATAATCTGTTATATATCTTTTTATCAGTGCATGTGTTTTACAGTATTACATTTATAATAGCTAAAAAACTGGGTTTCTTATAGACAGCATAGAGTTGGATCTTTTTTTGATCCATTCTGACAACCTTTGTTTTAATTGCTATATTTAGAGTACTAACATTCAAAGTGACTAATGATATAGTTGAATTACCATCTACCATCCACTGTTTTCTATTTGTCCTTGATCTTTGCAGTTCATTCTTATTCTGCATAATTTGGTTTCAATGAAATACTTTATATGGTTCTATTTTCTCTCGTGTCTTTGAATATCAATTGTATTTCTTGTAAAAAAAAAAAAAAGTTTAGTGGTGGCTCTAGAGTTGGCAGTATACATTTTTTTCAGGGCCAGGGAGGTGCTGGGGATTGAACTCAGGACCTTGCACTTGCTAGGCAAGCACTATACCACTGAGCTAAATCCCTAACCTGACATTGCTTTTTTATTAATTTTATTTGTAGATATACATATTGATAACATTCATCATAGGGAATTTGCACCTGTACACGATATATCTTGAGTCTTCTTTCTTTTCCCCATTCCTTTTCCCTCCTTTCAGCCCCTCTTCCCTTCCTTATTTACAAAAGCTTTGTTTCCATTGTTTTCCTTTATTCTTTTTTCTTTTACCTTCCTTCTTCTCCCCCTCCCCCCTCCTTTGTTTCTCTTCCCATTTGAACATTTTCTTTCCATTTCCCAGTATCTGTTATACATTTTGGTCCTTATTTGCACTTTTGGTTTCTCACAACAGAGAAACAATGTGATATTTAGACATGCGTGTCCAATTTATTTCACTTAAGCATATGGTTTCCAGGTGCATCCATTTACCTAGAAATGCCTCAAGTGTCATTTTCCTGCACTTTGTGGATATTCTGTCTGTTTTTTTCTGTCCTTTTTTTATTATTTGCTTTTCAGTTTCCGAGATTTCCACTGAGATAGCCTCAAGTTTAGAGATTCTTTATCTGTCCACATCCCATCTACTACTAACCTATTATTCTTAATTTCCATCACGATGTTTTTGATCTCTAGCATTATGGTTCGGTTCTGTATCTGAATTCTCATCTCTCCATTTACAGCACATCCCCATCTCTCTGTGCAGCAATTATTGTTGGTTTCAATTCCCAGCCTGGTGATTCCAACATCCTTGCCATATCTGAATTTGGCTTCGATGCTTATTTGGTGTCTTTAAACAATTTCTTTTTGTTTTCTAGTATGCTTTGTAGTTTTTTCCTTCATAGTTCCATCTGATGTCCTGAATAAAAGGGACTGCTGTAATTAAGGCTTTTATAATGTGTGGTGAGGAGTATTGCGTGGGGAACATTATACAAGCCCGCGGTTAGGTCTTAGTCTCTTAGTGAGTCTGTTCCCTCTGGACTGTGGGTTTCACCCCTGCCTCTAAAACTCCTCCCCCTCTTCCCCTGCCTCGGGCGAGATGGAAAGGGTAGAGGGGGCTGGAGTGGCTGGGATGGAATATTTCTCATCCTCCAGGTTGCTCTGATAAGACCCCAACAGGTTAGGTGCCGATTACCTATTTCTCCTGCAGGCAGGCCTGATTAAGAAAACCAGAATACTCGTGTGTACTTCCAAGAGGCCTCCTCCACCCCTACGTTAGAAGCACCAACACTTTCTCCAATATTCACTGTAAAAATAAGGGCAAAGTCCTGGAGCCAAAACTCATAAAAGTTGGGTTTCCCCCCCGACCGGGCCTTCCGACTATTTAATTCTCAGAGCCTCCAGCACACCACTGCCCCCAACCAGAGACACAGGCAAGTGAGTGCAGAGAACAACAGCCGTTCCCAGGAAGATTTTGGTCTGGTAAGTTTTGTGGTTCTCTGTGCTTCCTGTCCTGGTCTCCAACTCTGGGCAGTCCTTTGCCTTGTGACCACAATTCTTCTACAGTAAAGAAGAGTCATTGACTTCCAGCTTGTTCACTCTTTGTTATTAGGATGGAACACCACCCCCCAAGCTGCTTCTATGCTAGTCAGAAATTAGAAGTTTTCTTTTTTTCTCACAGTAGGTTTGCCTATTCTAGAGTTCCATATAAATGGAATCACACCGTATGTGCTTTTTGTAAGACTTCTTCCATTCAGCATAATATTTTCAAGGTTCATCCATGATTTTATGTATTCATTTGTATAAATGTGCCACAGTTTGCTTATCCATTCTGTTTGTGATGGATGTCTGGGCTGTTCCCAGTTTTTGGCTAGAATGAGCACACCTGCTATGAATATTCCCGTAACATCTTTTCTACATGTACACTTTCCTTCTCTTTGTAAATGGGAAGTGGGAGAACTACCAGGTCATGGGCTAGACATATGTCCAGTATTACAAGTGTCTCAGCTTTTCTAGAGACAATGGTTTGTAAGAGAGCAGATTTAATACAGGACATTTATAAGTTACAATATCCACCCACAAGCCAAGTGAAGGAAGGTACCGAATGTCCATCTAGGCACTGGAGACCCGAAAGATCCAATCAAGGGCTGGGAGCCCACAGCACTGTCCCATGTACGTCCGTGTCTGCAGATGATGACTGAAGAAATATTTACTGGACCCAGGATATGATGCTCACAGCAGAGATGACAACCAGAGCTCCCCCAAAGCAACAGCAGCCATCTGAGATGACAGTAAGGCCCCGAGCTCCTTCCTCAATGAGAACAGCCGAGTTCCTTTCAGGAGAACCAGCCGCAGCAGAGCATCCCCTGGGAAACAGCCGGCCAACTAGCTTCTGCTCCCACTCTGCTTTACGTTGCATCAGCAACAACCCTCAGGTGGATCCTCTACACCCAGCATCACACCAACTCAGTCCAGCTGGGCGGGTGTTCTGGCACAAGTTGACTGCGGTAAGTCCACCACAACAAGAAATAAGCATGCTGTTTTTCAAAGCTGTTGTGCCACTTTACTATTTCAGTGACGGCGTGTGAGAGTATCAGTAATCCACACACTTGTCAATATTGGCTGTTGTCTTTTTTAATTTTCTGGATGTGTAGCACTATCTCACTGTGATAAAAGAGATTTTTAAAAGACAATGTAATCCGGAAATAATTTGATAAAGCATCTATGAAACACAAGAATTTTCAGGAGTATATTTCTGGATGTATTACTTTGCGATGTGCAGTAAACTAGAAGTTAGGTGAGAGGAAACTTGTGTGCTGCCAATGAGAGTGACGCTAAGGTAATAATAATAATACAACACATTCTTGTCTCAGGGGCCTTTCTAAATTCTCTCTGTGCTCTACTCCACTAACTAGGGTGACTTTAGCAATCACTGTGTGCTAACTTGATCTAATTGAATCACCGTGACAACTCTTCCAACTCAGTATTTTTTTATCAGTCCTTTTTTGTGGCGCAAGGCATTCCTTGTGGGAAGCTGGCACACATGCACAGTACAGAAGTGAATGTCGTTTTTCATGGAGGGAGACGAGGTGCTCAGCACCAGTCCTGACAAAGGTGGGTCAGAGCCCACGTTCCCGTCGCCCTTGCTCGGTCCAGGCCACTGTGCGGCCTGCCTGAGCTACAGGCCTTCCTGAGCCAGGGGACCCCGGAGACCCTTCTCTTCCGGCTGGCTTCCCGTTCCCAAGGCCCTGCAAGGTTTCCACCTGAGCCACCTGTAAGGCGGGTCTGACTCCTGCTGGCGCAGCACTGCCAAGTGGGAAGCGAAGCGAGGGGTCTGTCTCCCCTGAGGCTAGTCATTTCTAGCTGTTCCAATTTCATCCACTTAGCAACTTCTGAGACTCCGTCTCTGGATCCTTCGCTGGAAGTTAAAGTTGAGCCTAATTGAAACATACATCACTTGCAGCCCTTCGGGCGGGTGCTGAGTGAAGTTTGCACGCAGAACGACGCCGGAGGAGGAGACCCGGCTCTCGGGGCTGCACAAGGAGGCCTGTTGCGAGGGGCAGGAAAGCCCAGAGGTCTGCCTGTTGCTCTGGCGGCAGAGCGACAGGAGCGGACACCTGACTTGCTTTCCATCCGCGTCACCTTTGGTGAACCTCGGGCTCCATGCGAGCCTCCCTCTTCATATCTGTGACATGGGGTTAATGATCCCAGCAGAAGACTCAGGGGGCTGCTGTGAGGATTAACTGAGGTAGTAGCTGTAAAATATTCACCGTGGTCGATGGCCTTGTGCTCAACAAATGCCAAGTGTGACAACGGTGGTGGTTTAATAGTGTCTGTCTCCACTTATTCAATGAAAGTGAGTGCTACTGTTGTGGTCCACAGATCAATGTTAGGAAAAGGAAAAAGGGAACTTCTATTGATTCAATAGCAATCAAATGCCAGATTCACTACATTCATATCTACAGTGATTCTGCGACAAGGAGAGTTATCCCATACCCCCATTTTACAGATGAGAAAAGTGAGTCGCAAAGTGGTTTGGACATTACCAAAAGTCATGGGGGTCAGAATCAAGGGGCACCATTAGAAAAAACAATTGACTGTATAAAAAGTTGCTCAAGGCAGATGCTTCTTGGAAGGTCGCTGCTGGATCAGGCTGCCCAGTGCCATCCAGGCCCCCTTGACTTGGATGCAGAGGGGAAACTTAAAGCAGATCTCTACTTTTGCAGCGAGTCAAGCATAATCTTGAAGAAGGTGTAATAACAAAAGGATGGACTCGAAAGTCAGAAACAGACCTGTTTTATCTCACACCATCTCGAAGTGCAACCTTGGACCACCCTGTATCATTCTAAACCCGTCACCTGATCATCCTGAACCTAGGCCTTCTCATCTAGATCACTGGGGGATCGAAACCACAACTACTGTGTGAAATATGGACGCTACAGGTGGGCTAGTCCAAAGAAGACAGGAGGCCTGGCTGGGGAAGGGGGCTCATAGGGCCGGAACACACGCCTTTCTGGTGGGTCCCCTCTGCGGCCCGCCAGAGCCCCGGCCTCAGCCACATCCACTCAGGCTGTGCTCTGTGCCCATCTGCCCTCAGGCCTGGACGCCGTCAGATCTTGCCTGGGCCCCTGACTTAGGCCCAACTGGCCTTCTGGTTCTTGCCTCTTTCTTTCCCAATACAATCTATTCTACGCTTTCGAATACAAAGCAGCTCATGTCACTCACCTGCCTAGAAACCTTCAGTGGTTTCCAATTGCTCTTACAATTACATCCAAACGCTGCAAGGGCCTGAGACATCGTCATGTTCAGGGCCCTGCTGAGCCCTCCAACCTTATCTGGCCCTCTTTGCTCCGGACAGGTCTTTGTGCTCCAGCTACACGGGCCTCCTTGCTCTTCTGCGACACCGCCCCCTGCTCCCATCCTAGAGCCTTTGCATCACCTCCTCCCTCCATCCGGGCGCATTCTTTCTAAACCTTCTGCCCTTCTTGTTAGTAATCTGGGCCCCATAACTTCTTCGAGTGCCAACCAGTCATCCCCTGCATTGTCCCCTAGGCCATCAGCCTATTTGTTTTTGTCATTGTCACTATTAGATATTGGGGGAACTTTTTATAACTTCTGGAATGCTGATCTGTTTGCTCACGGTGTGAGCTCCAGGAGGGCAGATGGGTCCAGCATGTAGGTGGTGACAGGTATTTGTAGAAAGCACAAGAACTGCCACTAAACGTGGGACCGTGTCTGTGGGGCATGGCCATGGAGGGAAGCCCCAACACGGCTACTCCCGGAGGAGCTCTGCCTGGCTTCCGGGTGTTGGCTGCAGTGACAGCTGCCTGAAACTGGCCCAGACAGTCCCACCCCAAGCCAGTGCAGTCTGGATTCTGGAGTCTCGTAGTGACCGGCTGCTCACCCCTGCCCTCGTGGGACCAGAGGACGAAGGGCACCGCTCTGCGCGCGAGAGCAGGGGAGCCGAGCCAGAGCTGCGTGTGTAACGGGCCACGTGAGTCTGCAGCCACAGAATCCAGCTACCAGGGAGCGGTGAAGACACAGACGGGGTGCATGGTCAGGCCAGCCGAGGGAGGCAAGTGGAGGAGGTCTGGAGAAAGGCCAGGACCGGGCCAGCACTCGGAGCTGGAGCTCTTAGATGTGACATGGCTGCTGCTTTGCTCTGGGCAAAACACCACACTGCAAAACCTGTTACTGACCTGCAGGCCTAACCCCCGGGGTCTGCGGCTGAGCATTCTCAGCGGCCCTTCCTTACAGGTCCCTGGAAGAGCTGAAGTCTGGGGGCCCAGGCGCCTCCTCTCACTCTAGCTGCTTCCCTTCTGCTTGCTCACTGCTCAGCCGAACCAGCTGTTACTGAATCTTTTCAGTGTCCCCTGGTTGCTCGTTACTGTTCAGTGTTATTCAGACACATTTATGATAAGGTGAGTGTCTTAGTCACTTTGGGACACTACAGCAAGTTACCAGAGACCAAGTGGCTCACAGACAACATTCATTTCTCACAGTTCTGGGTCTGGCATCTGAGATCAGGGTGCCGGCCTCTTGGGTTTCTTGACGAGGACTCTCAACCTCATCCACAGATGGCCGCCTTCTCTTGGTCTCACATGGCGGACCAAGCTCTGGTCTCTTCACCCTTTGATCCTCTTTGTCTGACTCACCAGGGTTCTATCTCCATTCCCGAATAAGCTCTCAAAGGCCCTACCTCCAAATACTATACCTTGGAGATTTAGGTTCCGACATCTGGATCAGGGCAGTGGCGATACAAGTATTCAGTCCACAGCAAGAGATGTCCCATAAGAACCACCTAACAAGACGGACACAAACTGGGGACCCATGTTCTCTCGCCTCTTCACAGCTTCAGGATGCTGGTCATTCTCCCAGAAAGCCTCCTTTCTACCCAACCTGCTCTCCATTCTTGTCCTCAGAATCTCAGCCTAGAGGTCATTCCTTCCAGGATACCTTAGCAGCCTAGGTCAAGGGCGACAGAGCCCACAGCCTTGCCCCAAGCCCTGAGAGATCTCCTTCCTAGTCTGCAAGCTCCTTGAGGGTGCTGTGTGAATGTGCGCAGCTCCCCACAGAGCATTATCTTCCCTTTTCCAGAGATGGAAAGTAAGGATGCATGGAGCCAAGAGCAACCCCAGTGAGCACTGGGGTCAGCCTGCCCACTGAGGCCGGGCCTAGCACCAAGCTTGTGGTCCCCCCACTGGTCCGTCCCACCCACCTGGCATCACATCTTCCTGAGTAAATGGATGAATAAGCAGCTACACAAGAGACTTTAAAGAACTTAGTGTGCTTTATGGGAATGTCACCTGGGACCATAAAAGGGTTGGGATATGACGGTTATATTTACAAAGGGCCAGTCCTATGACAGTAATGATGAGAACAGATACTGAAAAGACTGCAGAAGGCAGTGAAACTCCAGGAAAAGCTAAATGTTTACCCTCCCCAAACTTTGGAGACCCTGCATGGGGCTTCGGCAAGGGTGGAAGCTCCTTCTAAATCCAGGGCCGCAAGCAAATTTCAGGAGACCCGGGGCCGTGACGGCTGCTGTATGTACACTGACACTCAGAAAATAATTTGTCGGACTACTCGCTCTTCCAGAATGAAGAGGTCTCAGAAATCTTGAGGAAGATGAGGCTTTTCGTGGTTTCCTGCACAGATTTGGAAGGAAGCCTCCTTGAAACAGAACCTATGGCATCAACGCCTGACCTTCTCCTTTATAGAAAAGGCAGCCAGTGGTCCAGAGAGGTTAAGTGCTTTGTCCATAGTTACACCCCAATGAGGAGCAGAAGGTGAGAACTTAAATCTCCTACCAGGTGCTTCACGAACACCATGCAAAGGGATCCTCTGGGGGGGCTTTTAATTAGCAGATTCTGATTCCATGGGGCTGGACGGAGCACGATATTCTGTTTTTCTATCAAACGCCCAGGTAACACTACATGCCATTTGAGCAGCCAAGTTCCACCTCCAGTAATGCCTCCCCTCCCTACTCACCTCTACTATAAAAACTAAAGGCAAATGAAGAAAGCAAGCATGGCGTCCTGCAAGGTTCTTGGAGAGCTAAATGTTTATCCTCCCCAAACTTTGGAGATCCTGTGTGGGGCTCCAGCAGGGGAGGAAGCGCCTCCTAAATCCAGGGCCCACTGGAGAATGGAAGACTTCCTACACAGTTGTTGGCCAACAAGGAAATGTCAGAGTTTCACTTCTCCAGTGATAGGTGTAGGCACTATGGAATCCCCACTGGACAGGAAGAACAAACCCAAGCAGAGATACCCAACCCATGATCACGACACATCCACTCAGAGACTATAAAGCGTGAAAGCGATGCAGTGAGCATCTGATTATTGTGAATGAAGGAATACACAGCTCCTAGTTTAGCATAACAATGAATATTCATGGGGCTCCAGCAATCCCTCTTTCGGGACTCTTAGGCAGAATATGGGACTTCCCCCTTGCTCCCCCGCCAGGATTATCAAGTGGCTATAATTCAAACATACTGCAGAGTTCCCAAGTTGTAGACGCAAGTGCAGGTTTGGGTCTCCCAGCAATACGCATTAATAACGATGCCTGGAGATGGTGTATGGTTTACGCGGCGCCTTGGTGTTTATCAATACATTGCTTGGAAGCAGCCTGGCAGGAGTGGGCTCCAAATAACTGAGGCCAGATACCAGCATCTGAGTTATCAGCTGGGCATGTTTTATCACTTCTTGGGGCTGCTGTTTCCTCGTCTGTTACAGAGGGCTATTATAGCGATACGACTCCACAGCTACCGCAAGGGTAATGCGATCATGGATGTGATGCACCACAGAAACCACAGAGTGAAGCGTTTGCAGTTGTAGTCATTATTTTTATGTGCGACAAGTGACCTAATAGGGTGGGGGAAAGGGTAGTAATGATTCGGAGCCCTGAATAGAGATCTCAGTGAAGCAATCACTCTTCAGGCGACTTTCAATGATTTAGAGCTTCAGTTTTCTCATTTGTAAAATGGAACAGGTCAAGTGCTTAACTTTCTTTTTCTTTTCAGAGCAGATGGGGTAACAAGGGGAAGGGAGAAGAAGGGTGAACCTGTGCGCCTCTCAACAACGCTGTTGGGTCCTTCCTTACAAGCCACGCTGCGGGCTGACTACCCACCCACTCCAGGGTACCTGTCTCTATCGTTCAGTACGTCAACAAACACTGAGCACCCAGGCCCTGTGCTGCATGCACTCAGTAGGACACTCAGAGAGAAGAAGAACACCTACACATACGAGAAGCCTTGCGTCTAGGGCGGGGACCAGGCAGAGGAGCTACGCCCAACTGCAGAGTGAGGGGGCTCTCCAAATGGAAGTGCTGACTGTACGTGGGACAGTGTGAATCAGCCACCATCCCTTTTCTTCTTCCTGTATTTGCGGAAGACTCTGCTGTCCAGTGCACTGGTCCTCAGTGTGGTCATGAGACTATGGCCCACTCCGGTGGGAAGGCCATGTGCATCTTGCGCCTCCCACTCATCAACCACTGCCGCTTGCCTAATCCCTCTTCTCTCCTTTCCTGTGAGCTGGAAAGCGCCTGTGACAGTGCTGGGACCAGTGTGGCTCTTCAGCAGAGAACACTGCCTGGGGGTAGCTGGGCAATGAGGCAGAAGAGACCGGGGCCGTGGATGACACAGAACAGAGCAACCTGGCTGGCCACTCTGCTTAGACGCAGATGATAGACGTGTTTGTGTTGCTGAGTCCTTGTGTTCTGGGCTTAGCTGTGCCCTGATGTAATTTGTATATAGTGAGCTGTAATCAGCTTGCAATTATGGCTTTTCTATTCATTCATTCACTCATCCATTCATTCATTCATTCGGCATTTACTGGGCACCTACAAAGTGCCGGGCACCAGGAGAAGCCCTTTCATGTGTATCGTCACTGTTAATTTCAGAATGATGCTAGTCACAGATTTCTACCACCTTCATTAGGGAGACAATGCTCATAGGTGCGCTGTGACTTGCTGGTGGACACACAGCTAGTGACGGGCTGATCAGGGATCAAAATGAAAACTTGCTTCCAGTCTACAAAATTATGCTTTTCCTACTCTGTCTACATAGCACTAAACAAGAGCTGGAGACGTGAATGATAAGACTTGTCTTCATCTAGAGAAATAATGCTGTGATTAAGAAGGGTGAAACAACGCAAGTATAACGCCAAAGTAAATCCAGCGGCACACTCAATTAGGTGATAAAATCAGCACAGGCAGTAGTATTCGAGCAATTACAGGTGGACCTCCTTGCATAGGCTAGTGTGGGTTGCATGGCAGAGGGTTTCTAAGGCCCCGACAGAAGAGTGCCCAGTCCCATTTGAAACGCTGGTCGAAAGAAGCACAGACCCAGCCCTCCTCTCACTGGACCGCCCTCTAAGCGGGCAGCTGTGATGAATCGGACCTCATCATCCTCCGCGCCCATGTTGATTGTGCAGCGATGAGTACAGCCCATAGACACAGAAATAACAGTCATTAAGCATAAGGAATATTCAACAGTGGGAAAGCGCATAATTCGCAGGCAGTGACTGTGGGAACCCTCCCCCTCGGCTGGAATGGCCGTAAATTGCAGAATGTGATACACAGATAACAATTCTTCAGACGCAAGAAAGGCAAGAGCAGTTTTATGTTATGTAATTACCTAAATCCTCCATCCACTGCACTCACACCCAAGATTTATGGTAACAAGAGAGCCATGCTGGGCCTGGGGCATTCTCTCCTGATTTATTAGGAGACGGGCGGAGGAAGGCCGGTGAGCTCTCTGCCGAGGAAAGGAGAAGGCAGTTCGGGTCCCAGCCCACTCCTGCCCCAGAGGAGGAAACAGGGAGGTGGTAGAAACCCTGGGCCCACTGCTCTGCTTCAGGACTTGGGACGTCCTGCTCTCTAAAACCCCAGCTGACCGACAAACGCGGTCTCCCTTCACAGGCTTCTAATGCCTCAGACGAAAGCTCATGTTAAGGCAGCAAAAGCCCTTCCCAGTCTCCTCCCAATGACTTCACACATCTCAGAGCCCACAGCTGTCCTCTGCACCCCAAAATCCAGCTGTCATTTTCCTCAAACCATAAGTGTCTTTCCGGGTGGTCTCTACCTTGTTACTTGGGCCTGGAATCCGCTATTCCACCCTCTGTATTCCCACCCTGAAAATCCTCAGTATCTTTTTGAATTTAGATCAAATACCAGCTCTCTGGAGAGACTTCCAGAGCTGGCAGGCGCTTCCTACTTGTACACTTTGCCCTGAGTGCTGCCACACCACACACAGGTCTGAGGATCTTTCTCCTCATGCACGGCCCACACAAGGCTGGAGGTACCTGTGGGCCACCTTCCACGTGACGAGAGAAGTACAAGCTTTGAGATGATGCCACCCTGAGTTCAAATCTGAAACCCGAGAATCCACAGCTTCAACACCTTGGAGAAATTGCTGAACCTTCGTCCTGTAAGATAACTGAAGATGACATCCGTCTTGCAAGACTGGTATACTGATTAAATTAATATGTACTGTTTGGTGCCTTTTGTTCAATAAATGTTAACTTTATCCCTCCCTTATTCGTCCCTGTATCTCTGATGCTGGGTACAGTTTCTTCCATGTATGTGCTTAATAAATATCTGATGGCTGAGTAAATCAATGTCACCTACTCTTTGGGGTTTCCTAGGGAAAATATTTTGAAGCTATTACTTATGGTTGCCCCAGCTCTCTCTTTTGCTGTACTGGGTGTTAGAGTGATGTGACTCTTCGGCTTCCAGGGGAGCTGCTAGGCTCCAGACTAAGGACCCATCAACTCGGAGGAAGCAGAGTGAGGAGATGGAGCCTTGGGTACTTGTTTAGACCCTGGATCAAGCCACGCCTGAAGCCTATTATCTCCTCCTTCATTATCTATTTAAATATCGTATGTCTCATATTTAATATTCAACACCCAATACTGATCATACTAGTACTAGGTGAGTATCTGTTTGCTTTCCACTCTTAGCCTCTCCAGTCACCCTGTGCAACTCCTTTACTACTGGGCCACATGCTTCCCTCCCACCCGCTGCCTTCCCCTCTGGCATCCACCCCATCCGCAGCATCGTGTTGAACAACCCTTTTATTTTTAAAAAGTAATTTACCACATATGCACAAATCCCTAAATAATGCATGATTTAGATTTGCTTGCTTCTGTGCTTTATAAAAATGGAACCGTGGCATATGTGGTGTTCTGCGGATTGCTTTTCCCACCCAGCATTATTTTCCAAGAGGCATCTGGATTTTTGCAGGTAGCTGCATCTCACGTATTTCTAGCACTCGCATGGCTTTCACAGTTCTTTGTGAAGAACTTGAATAGGAGTTGCAAAATTTCCTCATCCTCCAAGGGAAGGGAAAGAAAAGAATTAATATGTAAGAACTTTTTCGAAGTTTCAGGCCCCGCAGTAGTCACATAAGTACACTGTCCCTTCAATACTCAAAAAAAAAGTCTACGGAGTGCATGTGACTGTTGCCACTTTACAAATGAGGCTGGAGATGATCATGTTTTCCCCAAGGTCATGAGCTCATCCAGGGCAGGACTAAACAGCACCTCGATTCTGTGCACACTCGCCTAATTTTCTGCCACGTGGCCTATCGCATGCATATCAAAGAGAACCTCAGTGAGTCTAATATTTCAACAAGAAAATCCAATTAAAGTTTTTCCACGCAGCACTTAAGAGAGAAGGTTCTGAGGCCAAGTTGGGATCAAACCCCACACCGACAATTCCTAGCAAGGGCCGACACCTCTGTTTCCTCATCTGTAACGCAGGGACTACGATGGCACGTACCTCTGTGGAGTATTGTTAGACGGAAGTAAGTCACCACATCATACTACGTGCCTGGCACATGGCCATGCCCACTCTCCAGCTTCCTTTCCCAGCTCTTCTGGCACCTTATCTTCGCCATCTCTCACCTTTGATTATCACGGGTCTTTCCCACCAGGTCTCTCTGTAGCTCCAAGTTCGCCTGACACTTTTCAGGGGGCTATTTCTAAAGCATGGGGATGATCACTTGCTGCCCCTTGCAGCAGCCCCTCACCCTACTCCGTCGCCTACCCGTTAAGGTTTTAAATGGACACAACCAGTTCAGACTGTGAAGTTTTCGATTTGTCAGGACTCCCTAGAATACCTGATGACTTTATCCCGTTCGCTCTGCTTCCAATGCTTTCCCCTTCGTCTGACCCTCTCCAGTGTTTCACGACTCAGCTCAGACATCACCTCCCCTTCCACTGCAGCATCAGGTCCTCTCTTTTCAAACCGGCAGCGCCTCGAGCAGCTTGACCTGCTGGACAATCTCCTGCCACTACTGTTGCCTCCATCCCCATGTTGCTCTCCTGCGAACTCACCTTCTCGAGGCCCAGGCCTGCGTTTTCTTCACTTCCTTCCCTCTATTCGTAGCTCATAACCAGGTACCTTGTGGGATGCAAGAGTCTTTGCTGAAACGAGTGCAGACGAAGTCCTCAACTGCTGGCTTAAGGAACTCACGAACAGGCTTAGAATTACGCTGCTCAGATCGGGAGGGGGGACTGCAGCTCCCGGCAGACTGGGGAACTGGCATATTAGCAGGTAATTTATTAGCAACAGGCTGGCATAAGTGCGTTTTTAGAGGCAGAGCATCCTTTTAATGGTTACGTATATAACCACAGTTTTCAATCTGCTCCTTTCCCGTGAGAGAAAACCATGGAAGGAATCATGAAAGGATGGAAATAGGGGAGAGGTGAATTCTCTGTGCTACTTTCTTAAACTAGATCAGGAGAAAGAGCCTCATTCACAAGAAACATACACTCACCTGGGGAGTTAAATTAGCACCATGGACAAGACAGCTAGAATGTTTTTCTTCTTCTGTCATATTCAGATTACCAGTCTGGCCGAAGTGTCCACACTGAGTCACCCGGTGGCTTCAGCTCTGTGACGTGGCCCTCTGCAAAGCTCCTTACAGACAAGTTGCTACGTGACGGAAGGAGTAATAACCCTGGAGCCAGAATGCTTTGGGTCTAAATTCTGACTGTGGCGCTCCCTAGATGCAGAGCTTCGGGAAAGTGACATCATGGAGTATTATATTTCTCCTCTGACAGCCGGACACCACCACCTAATTCATGGGCCAACTCTGACGACCCGATGAGGTAATGCTTGTAACACAGTGAGCACAGCGCCTGGGCTCCGGGGCCCAGGGTACGCTAGCTGGGCACTCAGTTCTCCCCTGGGTGATGGGGAGCATTTGAGCCATCTCCCCATGTGTCGCTTGGGTACCACCGAGGTACCACTCGGAGACCAGTCCTCCTTGAACTCTGAAGGTGACCTTCAGGGTGCTTCTCTGAGAAAGTTTTGAGAGGATGCAGGTATAAGCTGGTACGTAAAAGATGATAAGCTTCAGTTCATAGAGGGCAAAGGAGACTGTGCTGGTACCTCCTCAGTGTGCCCACTGGCTCCCAATCTCCACCCACTCCTTCTTCACTCTGCTGATACACCTCTTCTATACTCCTTCTGCCAGTGTGACTGGGCTGCAGCTATCCAGCTACAACTCCAGCTCCCATCTTCTTTGCCTCCAGACGTGATCAGACAAACATGTTCTGAGCCAGGGGACATGAGGCCAGTGTTATTGGGGACCACTTCTCAAAGGGAATGTGCTCCTTCTGCACATCTTCCTTCCCTTCTTGGGGTCTGGCATGTGTGTCTAGGGGAGGAGAGTCATCTTCCAGTAGGAGGATGTGGGGGTGATGGAGCAAGAAGACAAGGAACTAGGGTCCTGGCCACTGTGTTGGGCACGCTCAGCCCTCCCACCCAGACAGCTCCAAATTCCTTTATGCTCAAGTCGCTGCTGTTTGCTTTGCTACTACAGTCAAAGCACTATCCCAGCCGATGGCACACCGAGGAGTATGTGGAGGTGGCCATGAGTCAGACATGCAGGGACAGAGAAGAGGGGTCTGAGTGCAGGCAAAGGGTGCGTGTCTGAGACAAACAGGTAAAGAAAGGCAGAGAGAAGATGAACTACACTCACTTCCAGATTCTTGTTGAGAGGAAGACAAGGATTCTGAGATGAGGCTGAAATAAAGCTCCCTGCCCCACGCCACCAAGAAAGAATGGAACAACATTAATCGAGGACACACACCACGAAGACACATTCCTCACATTCCAGTTCAACTCAGCACTAGTGCGGCTCCCAGAGCGGAAGAGGAGCTCAAAGGACCGTGTCCAGCACCATCTTCACTAAGGGGTGGCTCCCTCTCAAATGGGAGCATGAATGAGCGCAAGCAGCCCAGTCCACCCTGGAGAGCCCTCCGCAAGCTCTGACTTGCACTCACCCTAATCGCCGTTCTCTATTGTTCTAGTTTTGTTCCCTGGCGACACACATAGTAAGTAGAGTCTTTGCACAATCCCATCTTCAGATGCAGCCGCTTGCACACGTGAAGATGGCTGGTATGGACGCTCATCTTCTGGAAGCCAACTGCTCCTTCATTCATTCCTCCTATCTATACATTTCTATTTTTGTCTGTTTGTACAGTCAGAATTCTCTCCAGAGCTGTGCAGCTATGTGCAAATAAGTTTTCCTTCCCAGGTCCAGCTCCTTTGCCTGAAACACAAAGAAGCTGGACTTTTCTAGCAAATTTGTGAAGGAAATACTTCCGAGAAACATGAATGTACACCGGAGCTGGTATCACACAATGGGGAAGGATGACACGGTGGTAATCAGAAAGTGCCTATGTTCATGTTAGAGTCTGAGACTTTTTATTTATCATTTGTTGATTTTTGTTTTGGTTTCAAAGCTACGTCAGCCATGCCAAGCGCATTCAATGGATAGATACAAACAAGTTTATAAATTCCAATCTGAATGATCCTAAGAGGTGTTCTAGCCCTCCAATTCCATGATTCTTTTAAACTGCTCCGATTTATAGAGTGGACTGTAACTAGGCTTGAGTTTTGGGCCCAAGGAGCCAATGTGGCCGGTGCTTAGTGACTGCCATTTGTCCCACTAGATCCCCTTCTGATCCTTCACACTGCCAAGTGTCCTTGGAGTTTACCTACTGAGAACTGCACTGAGCTGAGCTCCTTGAATTCTGACTTCTATGGTGGGTTGGCCGGTGAGAGGCCCGGCATGAAACAGGCATCCAGGAGAACAGTGGGGCTGTGCACTCTGAGCCACTTTCCTCCAGTCAGCCGATGGCAGCGACTGGGTTTGCTGCTGAAGGGTTAGCTCCCCTGCTGACCCCCAACTAGGCTACGCGAGCCTGGTTTCAGATTACCATCCCCTGTCCCCTTCCGCATTCCCTTCCAGGTGAGGAAACCCAAATGCGTGCCTACTGCTGATTGTAAACACTGATGGTAACTTCAGCATACCCTTTTGTTTTTTCTTATCCCTTCCCGCACCTCTGTAAATAGTTCTTTCTCTAAGGTCTCCTTAGAGGACTGTGAGTCTCTATCAACACTTTGTGGTGTATTTCCAGTGGGTATAAGGGGACTCCGTCCTTAAAAACCCAGACATATCAGTCTTAAAGCCATAGTTTGCAAGGTTTAGTATTAATCAGATCCCTGGAGTGGTCATCTGTTTGTGGTCCTTTCAAAATCTTTTTTTTCAGGAATAAAGAACAGCCTCTTCCCTGATCCATTGCTTGTGGAAGTACCCATTATATAGCAGCATTCCCTAGTCATAGCATGGGCATAAGATCCATGCCAGGACAAGTTCCCTTGGGGATTGTTTAAATGGAACTAAAGGAAGAAGACCCATTTCTTTGGGGTGGCGATACCAAGAGGCAGTAGGCCTAGAGGTTACAGTGACCATGTCGCAGACTCAAGGAGAAAGTGAGGCTGTCATAAGAGCCCAGTGAGATGGAACTACAGGGAATACAGAGGCTGCACACAGGGCAAGGTTCTCGGTGTTCAAAGATGGTTCTTCTCCTCCTACGGGTCAGCCATGCCACAACCTTCCTGCAGTCTGCCTTTCATTGACTGCTTGGTTTAAATTTCTTTAGGTCTGGTTTCTCTCCTGGTTACTGTGTGCCTAGTACCGAAGGCTTTCAGGATCGGTCTGACCCCAGTTGACCAGGTCTTCGACTTCTTGGAGAAAGTGCAGCTGCACATGTTGCAACATCTGGTAGAACCTCACTTTTGTGGTTTACAGAATACATCACACTTATTATGTCATTTTATCTTTCCAACAGTTCTAGATGACAAATAGGACAGGGAGTGATAGCCCCATTAACTGACATGAGTCCTGAGGCCCAGACATGCAAGGGTCTCAAAGACAAAGGCATTTTCGGCTTGGGGCTTTCATTTGGCCCAGCTTTCCCTGAGAGAGGCAGGCGCAGTGCCTGTGTGCAGACCCTTGTCCCTGGATGAACCTCGGCTTATATCCACACCTCATCTTGCCGCTGCTTTCTCTGTGTTCCAAAATATTCTTCACGCTCACCACCTTGAGATCCACGGTCTGTTCTCTTTGTCCTCCAGCTCGAACTTGGCCGAGACACCATGTACTTGCGCTTCACAGCTGGGGCTTCTTCCCTCCTGGTGTGTGTGTTTCCTCTTAACCGCTTTACTGACTGTTCCTGTGAGGAGTGCCAATCACATTGCCGATGTGACCTTGACTCTAGCCTCAGAAGGTCAGGTAGCTGGGGGACCCGAGGATGCCAGTTAATCTGAGTTAGTCTAGTGCTCTTTCCAACAAGGACCGGTCAAGGCAAAAACAGAGGCAGAGAAAGGCTTCTATGTTCAGAAAGTAATGCACATGAATTTCCCCTAACGTTGGTGTCTTCTTTAACACACGGCCTGCAATCGATAGCTCTGAGGGTGGAGTGGCATTTCATAAAGTCTCACTTTCGGTCACAAGGAACAGTCTCATAGGAAAAGTGTGAAGGTGAAACAATACAGTGTGCTCTTTATGACTGAGACAAAAGACTGAAATAGAGGATAAAGCCCAAATTAGCACAAGAGCAACTCCCACTGATGAGAAAATTATCCGACTGCAAATTACACACTGTGCTGCAGCACTAGCTCCACTGAAGTTTAAGGCACTGGACTAACCACAATGAAGCAGAGTTAAAAAGACAAAGCTACAAAAACAAATGCACTGAGGTGAAAAGGAAGGAAAAGGGATTAATATTTGCAAAGCAGCTACCTTCACCTATCATAGCTGCTACACGTCAGTCACATAAATCCCACTTAAAACTGCAGAGTGTGGTGGTGCACACCCGTCTCCCAGCTAGCAAGGAGCTGAGGCAGCCCAAGAGTTTAGAGTCAGCCTGGGCAACACAGAGACCATTATCTCAAAAAATGGAAAATTTAAAACAGCAAAAGGTGTGAGGGAAAAGAAGTTAAGGCGCCTGGGCATTTTTTAATCTAGAATGTTAAGTTCAGACTCAGAATGCCACCTTCCAGGGGCAGGCCAGACTTTCTCTTGTTCCACTGAGCAGTATGGATCAGTAAAGTAATCTGTGTGAGAAGCAGGGAACAGAGCGGGCCTGGTCACCAGAGATCCAATACACTATCTCCGGAGATCACTTACGGATCACCAGGTTATCCATCAGGGTTCCAGCAAGAAACTGGCGTACACTCATTCAGAACAGCTAAAGGAGGCCCAGTCAGAAAGTGTCGGCAAGAGGGAAGCTGGGGGGGGCAGGAACCTGAGCTGGGGATAATGGGACCTAGCACCCGGGCTGGAGGAGGAGAGCTGGAGGAGAACCCTGCACCAGACAGTCTTGCGGAACAGCCCCCTTGAGGGGCTAGTGACATGTGGGGACAGCTGCTCCAGGTGACCTCAAAGGGAGGGGGCCAGGAACAAACCAACCCCATCTCACCCTCCTTCCGCCTGGCTTCACCTAGAAGCCTTAAGTCCTAAGAAGCCACTGATGGGCTCTACAGAGGTCAGAGGGCCAGGGGACCAGAAGGGAAAGGCTAAGAGGGACCAAGCTAGTGAAGACACCCAGTGCCCTAAGGTGTGCAGAGATACATACAAAGCACAAGGGGGCCCGTGGCTTCTTTACTTTCCTCCAACTGTAAAATTGAGCTACACCTTGTTCAAAGCTTCACCGAAAGCAACAAGGACCTATAATGGCACTTGCATCAGTTTAGGTTGGCTGCTCTTCTGGCTGACAAGATCGTAATGGGAAAAAAAAAAACACTACGCAAATGAAGTCAATATTTTAACAAGGAGTTGCGCAACATGCAGTCTAGTTAGTCCTGTCTTGGGAAGAATGTGGAAGCACTGTGGAGTACATCTAGAAGACAGTTTTGTTATTCAAAGAATTCAGCTGAAATCATTCCCTCACAAAAATCTTGGGCCCACCAAACAGTCACTTGTTTGCGAACTTGATCATAGTGTAAGTAAAACTGAGTGTGACTGGTGCACGGGGAATGAAGGAAACAAAGTCAAGAAGTAGTGGGGAGCAAAGGGCGTGTTGGAAGATCGTGATCAGGGAATGTGTGATTTGATTTACATCTAACGGTACTTCCCAGCAAAATAAATGCAGAAGATTGTATGGGGCTACAGGTGGGTACAGGACACCAGGTAAGAAGCTAATGCGACCATCTAAGCAAAGAGGGTTGTGGTAACAGTGGAGAGGTGGTGACAGGTAGCCAAATTTCAAATTTTTGTTTTTGTATTACAAATTGAATTAGCTGAATGACTGCATACTAGGTGAGACAGAAGGAGGGAGTTAAGCAAGACTTCATAGTTCCAGCCTAAGAATGGAAGGATAAAGGTGCTCTTTGCTAAGGTAGGGAGCCTGTAGGCAGAGTTACATTTTATTTGGGATAAGAGGAAAAATCAAGAAGTCAATACATATTGTCTTTGACATATGTAT
The DNA here is from genome assembly GCA_004026905.1 of Hystrix cristata. Classification (NCBI taxonomy): domain Eukaryota; kingdom Metazoa; phylum Chordata; class Mammalia; order Rodentia; family Hystricidae; genus Hystrix; species Hystrix cristata. The sequence goes on along the minus strand of PVJO010011997.1, from coordinate 30,141 downwards.
TGAATATCCCAGTAAACACATTAAGTAGGTTGTTAAATATAGAAGTCTAAGTAGGAGGTATGTTTGATTATTGTTACCACATAGATACATAGATACTTTAGACACAAGATGGGATGGCTTCCCAAACAAATCTAGACAGAAAAGCAGAATCTTGGAGCGGTCCAGAGTTTAGAGCTTGGAAAAACGAGTAAAAATCAATAAAAAAAAAAAAAAAACTGGCCATGAGGTAGAAAGATAACTATGGGGTGATACTGCCACATGGTAGAGAGACGAACCAGAGAGGGAGAAAGGTGGATCAGTGGGTGGTTTCCAAGTAAAATAAGAATTAGCATCTTAAAATTTTGCACCTGACAATCCATGAAACAAAGTCCCAAGGAGTTGATTTGAAAATGTGCTTATAATTATAAGTGTCTAGCTGGGGGAAGGGTATGTGAACACAAAGTATGAAACTCTTTGTTTTGACAACTACCTAGAGTTATTGGAACTCCCACTCTGATGTGATGTACTTTTTTTCCTCAATGATTTTAATGTAGTTGTGATGTTCTGGGTAAACTGCCAGAAAGAGGATTAATTTGCTTATTCTGTGGACTAGTATAGGCTTATGCAAGGCCAGGCACTGATGTGAAGGCCGGGGATGCAGCGAACGAAGCCAAGGAGGGCCTACCCAACCAGCAGCATGCAGGGCGCACTAGGGCCTGGGTGCCATCTGGGCCCTCAGCCCCTGTGCCGGCCCGGCCAGCTCACCTTCACCTCTTTCTCTTCCAACACCCATGTATAAAAGTAGGGTGCTTTCTAGTCAAGAAGAGCCACAACAGGAACAAAGTGTCTCTCGGTTTGGAAGGTTAGAAGTTCGAAGTGAAGGCGCTGACAGAGTTGATTTCTTCTACGGGACACAAGAGCAGGATCTGTCCCAGGCCTCTCTCCTTGGCTTTCACTTTGTCATCTTCGTCCATCTTCCCTCCATGCATGTCTGTCCCTGTGTCCAAGTATTCCCTTTCATGTAGACACAGGTTATACTGGCCAGAGCCCACTCTGACGACTTCATTTTAATTTGATTACTTTTGTGAAGATCCATCTCCATCCAAGATCACATTCTGCGGTACTAGGGCTAAGACTCCCAGGTGTCTATTTCCTTTGGGGACAGGGGCACAAGTTCGGCCCTGTCCTCGCGCTGGCTGCTCTATGGCTGTGAGGATCCTGCCACAGGAGGCAGGAAGCAGTGAGCCGATGGCTGTGAGGATCCTGCCACAGGAGGCAGGAAGCAGTGAGCCGATGGCTACCGCTCAGACAGCCCACCTGTGCACTCCAGGGCAGCGCTCCTGCTGACGCTGCCTCTTACTGACCTTGGTCCAATGCTCTAACTTCTGTGTGCTACCACACCAACCGAGCAACGGGAGTGGTGGTGACACCTACTTCACAGGGTCACTGTGAAGATCCCACATAGCAGAAACAGGGACCTGCCAAGAGTATTCTAAGTGCACTTACAAATGGCAGCTATTATTGTTATATGTATTTTAAATGCTTGCAGGATGAATTTATGTGAAAAAAAAAAGAAAGTGGAGAGCTCTACAAAAATCAACTTTAAGACCATTTCTAAAGGGTCTTGAGGTTTACCAGCATTTTTGCATGGATGAGAACGCACAGAAGCCTGAGAGAGATGGAGAGCGGCGGGCAAGGGACTGAGGCGTCCCCATTCTCTGAGACACCCTGAGGAAGGCGCTTTCTGCATTTCTGCATGTCCACCCTGCATTTCTCAAGCACCCACAACGAGCACACCACAGTGTAAACAACCCAAAGGGAAGCTGTCCAAAGGAATTCAGAGCCTCTTTGCGCTCCTTGCTGAATAATTAAAATCCTCCGCACACCCCGGCTTGAAATGGTTTCCTAAGTGCCTTCACACCTCCGATGCTGGGAGCCTGACTCCTCGGGGGCCTTTCTGTTTCTTTTCAAACCCGAAGCAATGGACTTGAAAATCTAAATCCAAAAAGCTAACAAAGACCTTATTAATTGTGGCTTCTTCATAAACAGTTTTTCTCACTCTCTTTTTCCCTCTCTCTAGGCAACCTTGCATAAAAATATCCATTCGCCAACTGTTCGCCAACTGTTCTTGCTCTGGCTGGTGTACCTCGCGCGGCTTTCAGAGATGCCGGCAGCGCTCCCCGCAGCCCAGCTCCTGCCGCCAGGTCCTGCTGCCGCAGAGGGAAAGAGGGAGAGGAGGGCGCCTGGCCGGGGCCGCGGGGCCGTGTGGGCTAAGGCTAGAAAGACTTCGGACTCGGGCAGACCGCACTCTGAGTCTCCACTCGGTCTTGTCCTTGGTGTGCCATCGCCCCAGTCATTCCAACCTCCAAGCCCCCAATTTCTGTCCTGTGCAAGCCAGGTGAGAAGCGTTTCTAAGAGTTGTCATGACGGTGAAGGAGCCCAGGTACGCGGTGGCCCTGGCGTGGTGCTACACAGGACATGAGCTCAGTAAATCAGTTTCCTCTATTTCCCTTTATGCCTAATGAACTCACAGTCCGGTAAGAGACAGAAGCAAGTTCACAAAAAGGGAACTTCGTGTAGGCATTAAATATTAAGAAACACAGTAGTATAGGAGATACGGACTATTCAAAGCCTCCTCTTCTCACTTTTTGAAATATCCAGCGCACGGTTGTTAATGAGAGCCACCCTGGTGGCAACAGGATGCGGGAATTCACTCCTCCTACCTGGATGTAACTTCGAGCGTGCAGTGACCAAGCTCTGTCCTGCCAGCCTCCAACCCTCTCTGGCCTCTGGCAGCTGCTCTTCTAGTCTCTACCTCTGTGCAGTAAGGTTTGAGGGGACAGATGTGCCAATGACTCCGACTTGACCGCTATACAATGTACTTGTACACTCTGTGCCTCATACATATGTAAGATTATTATATATCAATTAGAAATTTTTTAAAAAGAAGTTCACACAGGGTGGTATTTGGTGACTTACACTGAGGAAGTGACTCTAAGCGATAGATTTCAAAGGAGGGAGCGATCTTCGGAGGCTGTTTAGGGAGGCTAGGCCTGGCCCACTTCCCCTCAGAATACATGGGCACCACCTTCCTTCACTTATCTCACCAGCATTCAGGAGCGCCGCCGGGATCCAGGGCTAAGGCTAGAAGACCGTAACTAAGCAGACTCTAGACGCGCCCTCCAGCTCAGAGAGCAGCCAGGGCAGACCGGCCGCCACAGGTAAGAGCACAGCACCGCCTGCCTGTGAACCAGCAGGCCCGGAGCGGGTGCAGAGCGGTGACTGGGCTGTTTCTATTTGAAAAATTAAGACAAGAATTAGCTCATCAGGTTGTTGTGGAGGTCAAATAACACAATCCTTGTCGATTCGTAGTGTAGTCCTGGTACATAGGAGTTGAATATAGATTAACTGGTAAAATTCTAGCTAAAATGTATATACATGTGTATTCGTGTTTGTGTGTAAATAGTACATGCATGTATCTGTGGTATATATGTATACATAAAATATCTATGTGTGTATATAATCCACATTTTAGACAGTTGATCCTCCATATCTACAGATTCTGCATCTGCACATTCAACCAACTGCAGATTACAAATATTTGAACAGAATTCATCTTTACTGAACATATACAGACTTTTTTCTTCTAACCTATACAGTACAAGTATTTACACAGCATTTACATTTTATTAGGTATTATAAATAATCTAGAGATGATTTAAAGCAAAGAGGGGAATATACATGGGTTATATGGAAATACCATGCCTTTTGATAAAGGATTTGAGCATCCAATGATTTTAGCATAGAAGGGTCCTGGACCAGATGCCAAGGAACTACTATGTGTGTAGTAGATACACATATGAATGTACACCCTTCACACATTATAGCTTTTATAAGGTGCTGTGTAAGACCCTTAACTTTTGACATTTAAAATTTACTTCTTTTTGTTATCAATTGACCCAGTCTGAGACATCGAGACTTCCTTGGCCTGACTCATCCTCCCCCAGCACCATCTCTGACCAGCTGACTCCTGACCTCCTGCCACACTGAACCACAGCAGACCTGAGCATTCTCAAGAGGCGCTTCTTGAAACCCCTACAAATCCCAGTAGAGGGTTGGAACGACAACAAGCATGTCAAAGATTAAAAAAAATAAATAAAATTGGCACTCAGACCCATACTCTTTTGTCTGAAAGGATACTAGATGGGTGGCAAGATGATTCTTCAGTGAAGGCTAAATTCACACAACGAGGGAGCCAAGTGGGCTTGGATTAAATCCAGGCTGTGAAGGCCGATGGAGTGCCACAGCTGTTCACAGAGCCTTTGCATCATATTAGGTATGATAACTAATCTAGAGATCATTTAAAGCATACAGGAGGATGTGCCTAGATCAGTAATGACAAACTTTCAGAGACCAAGTGCCCAGACTGCAACCACAGACCCACCGATTTCTCACAAAGTGCCAACACTGCAGTGAAACCCGAATACTGAGGTTTTAGTTTAGAGAAAAACAACTGTTACACGATGCTCGGCTGCTGGGGTGACCTGGCTCCAGGCTGACAGAGGAGGCCCTGTGTGCCCACCGCGGCACGTGTGCCATAGGTTCACCACAGACGGCACAGGCTGTAAGTAAGTACCGTACCATTTCATACAATGTACTTGAGCATCCCTGGATTTTGGTATAGGGAGGGGCACCTGGAACAGATGCCAACCTGCCATGGTTGGTCCAAAGCCTGGCTCAGCAATGTGGGAGTTAAAAGGGCCAACTCAGAAGTCAAGTGATCTCAATTCAAATCCAGACTGTGTGTCTGCTTGGCTAGAGGGCCTTGAACGAGGTGCCTCAGCTCACTGGCTTTCTTCTACTCACCTTTAAACAGGATGCTCCTAGTACCTCCGAGTTTTGTCATGAATACTGAATATGGCAGCACATGGAAGGTGATTATCACTGTATGTGTGTGGCATGATACTTTCTTAATAAACATTAGTCACCGCCATTATTATTACTCTTGTTTTCCATCAGTATGGTGTGTGACTCGGACATTTTCATCAACAACAATTTCATCCATCCACTTTCTCCAACAAGCCTCGACACCGAGGCAGCCCATGTGCCTCTTTCTGTGCAATCACAGAAAGGAAAATGCTTCAGCAAAGATCTTCTTCAGACACAGCCGGAGGGAAGAGCTGCCGCTGCGCCTTCAGTGCCCAGCGCAGCGCTGAAATGTCTGCTGGGCACCCATCTGCCCCCCTCTGCCATTAAGATTCAAGTGTATCGCGATGGATCCTTTCGGACACCAGCAATGACATCTGGCTTCTCACGGAAGTTTCTGCCTTAAAAATGTCAATGATACATTTGAGCATCCTGCCTGTCCACTCTCGCTGCTTTCCCCCTAAGTTTTATGCTCTGTCTTCTCCTTCCACCGTCCTGAGGACTCTGGACCCCCAGGTCAGGCCTGTGCTTCCGCCTAGTCGCCGGCCCCAGCTGCCCCAGGGGAGGAGGTGGCGGGGCCCATGCTGGCCCCGGGGCTGTGTTCATCTGTGCCGCCGCCCAAGTCCTATCACCTTACATTTAATACATGTGTATAATGAGTGCGCACACACTTGGCAGCGCTTCTGTACACCGTGTCATTATAAGCCGTATTGACAGCAAACAAGCCACATATTCTCCCCGCGAATACTACGGGAAAAAAGAACATATAATTTTGTTGTTGTTTGTACATTTTTTTCCAAGTCATATTGGATACCATTTGCCTTTCATTAGAACACCATGCTGACAGTAAAATCACATATCCCCAAACACAAAGAGCAGAAAAACAAGCTGTGGGGCCCCCTATGAAGGGAAGGAGCAGCGGCCTGGCCTGGGGGCGGGAAGGGGCAGCTCGAGGGGTGATTTCCAGGGCTGCAGCAGCCCAGAAGCTTGGTGCTGTCTCACCCAGCGGGATCGGTCTGTGCCCTCAAGCCCTGGCGTTTACGCCACTGACAGTTGCCTCATCCACCCACTTATTAATTCACTTATTTATCCACTCGTTTATCCAACAGTGTGCTTAGAATCACTGCATATTCTTTCTGGAACTGACTTAGGGAGGAATTTAGAATGTTAAAATATGCCCAGCTCTTGCTGCAGGCATTTGCTACACATATAATTTTCACAGAAACCCTCTGAGATCAGGATTACTGATTCTGTTCCACAGCTGTAATAACCAAGCATCAGAAAGCTAAAGTGACTTGCTCAAAGTTACCAAGAGAGGATGAGCAGGATTTGAACCTATGCCTATCATGACGTGTGGAGTAAATAAACCAAGAGTCTACAGTATGAGGCACTGCCCATATTTCTAGTATGGCTTTGATATGATCGTTACATCCCAGCCTCACCCTACACCACAGACTCAGTTATTTGTCCGTTTAATTCTTTTCAATGGCTTGTCTGTGGTGAGCAGGGCTTCCTGAGGGCAGGGTTTGTATCTCAGTGCAGGGCTGTACACACTCAGGCTATAGTACCTGGGACAGAGCAGAAATGTGAAATCAATAGGAAAACAGAGAAGGCAGGAGAGATGGAGAGAGGAAGCTGTGCACTGCCCTGTGGCAGACAGGCTCGTGGATGGGGAATCAGAGGGGAATGTGGCTAAATGAACGTATGTGCTATTTCCTGGGGAAGCATGGAGAAAGAGATGATGGTGGGAACGGGAGAAATAAACCTTTTACCGAAGAAGAATCACTTTAGTCCTAAAGACAGATAATTCCAGTGTCTCAAGAATGGAGGAAACTTCATCAGCAAAGGCAAAGGGACACAGTAGGGTAGTAGAGTCGTGCCAGAAAAAGAAGGAATGTTGTGGCCGGAACACAGAATCCGTCGATAGCCAGGGTGGGGAACAAGATAGAAAGATTCTTTGGAGCCAGATAACGGGGAGTCTTGTGTCTCTTTTTTTATTTGGTGGACGTGGGAAGTTTCTTCATAAGTAAGTTACCTTTCACATAAACCTGTAAGCTTTTCTTCCTAAAAAAGAACACAGAAAAGCAACAGGACTGTGTGGATTAAATCATTCAGTCACCAAGACTATGGCCAAAGAGGCGGATAGTCCGGACTTCAAATTCGGCTCTGCCCCTGACAGGTGTATCGCCGTGGCAGTCTGTTTCTGTTCTCCAGCCCTCTAACTCTTCTGTAAAATCCAGGCCTCAGTACCAGGCTGCTCATGTATCTCAGTGATAGAGCACTTGCTTAGCATGTGGACAGCTGTACATTCAATCCCCAGCATTGCAAAACAATAAAAATTTAAAAGATAATACATATCACATAGATGGTGAGGATCCGTGAAATAAATATGCAAAAAATTCTTAATTTCTGGCATATAGTAAGCTTTTTATAAAGGTTGGCAACTACTTCCAGTTGTATTATTGTCTGCCACAAGGGCTCCAATAACATAAATTGGAGATGGTGGTAGAAGAAAGAACGAAGCAGCCACAGTTTGGAAGCCCATTTATCTCTCCACCCAACAGCATTCACTGAGAACTCACAGCCCATCTCCAGCAGTGTTCTGTGGACCAGTAATGTGCAAAGGAGGAATGCGTGATCTTGTCCTCACTGCTCACAAACTTGAGGGGAGACAGGGAGACGGAGAGCTGCCAAGCAGCAACCAAGAGCACGAGAGAAAGGGACCCTTGCAGTGGCGGGCTGCCATGGGCTGCTGTGTATATCGAGGCGAACTTCTTCATCTCTCTGAGATTCAACGTTTTCATCTTTAAATAGGATGGGTGATGAAGTCTGACACACGCTTATAATAACTTGATGAGCTGATGTAGATTAAAAAAGAATCGGCACCTGATCTGGCCCACAATGACCCTAAATAATTGCTTCTTCCATGCACCAGGGATCTGTGAGGCCACCAGGGATGCACCAGCTCCACCCTTCCAGGTGCACGAGTCAGTCAGGGCTCAGCAGTGTGGAAACCACCCAGCCCGCCTGCAGAATCACAGGGAAAAGACTCTGTGGACGCAAGTTGCTGTTTGGGGGTAATTTGTATGGCAACGCTTAGCTAAAACAAAGACCTAAACTTATGGTATGTCATGGAGGTCTTTTATCACTTAAACTAAGGTAAATTTTTTTCAATTTTTATTTTTTATTAGTGCATGTTTGCAATACATAATGATTACATTCATTGTGGGGGGTTTGTTCACATACACAAGGCATCTCAATTCTTTTCTCATCTCCTTCTCCCCTCTCTCTCCATCTCTTAATCCCTTTCTCATTTGCAAAGATCTATCTCCCTATTTCCTATGTTTTATTTTGCTCTTTATTTGTATGTTGGTTTTCATATATAAGGGAAACCATACAATATTTAAGTTTGTGTATCTGATTTATTTCAGTTAACGTTATGGTCTCAAGGTACATCCAATTTTCCTACAAATGCCTGAAGTTTGTTTTCCTTTATACTAGGTAAAAATTTCTGTGCATGTACGCATTTCTCATTTTTTTCTGGGCATCTTTGTATCATTCTCATGCACTTTTTGAAAGAGTACATACCCTTAAAAAGCTCAGAGCCACTGTTGTGTGTCCAGGGAATGAACGGCAAGAGTTTATTCATCTTGTTATGGTCTTGATTTGCATTTCTCTACGGACCAGTGACATCGAGCATCCTTTTATGTACCCTTTGAAGGATGTACCTAAGGTTTACAATCCTGTATCCAGCATGGAAACGTTTGTTAACAGGGTAGATCTCAGCTGTCTTTAACACAATAAAACAGAAAACTTTAAAAGCTCCCGCACAGGTACACAAACACACACACACACACTCAGGGATGTCAGGAGTTGTTAAAGCTTCAGCTCTGGGCAGGGCTAACCGCAGCACAGAGGGGCAAGCCACAGGGCAGCATGGTGCCAGCCACAAGTGCGGGGGAGCTATCCTGGGTGCTGACCACGCTCGGTACAGACCGTGAAGCCTTTCTTCATGAGTAGTCACCTGCTTTGTTAAACAACAAAGGACCCCTATAAACTTACCTGTTCGATTGTGAACTGTACCTGGACTTGTTACACAGCAATACTGCACAGTCTACTAAGCTGTGATAAATACAGTCACCACTTGGGGAGGTTTTGACCTCGCTATACCTGAACGGGTTCCACAGTAATGTGTCATTTGTGTGGCTCGAGAAGACGTGCTTCCCTTGTTCCCATGAGCCCTCCAAAGGCCTGCGATGCTCTGGAAGCCCTAGCAAAGCAAGATGTAGAGTTGGAAGATATCCGGTTAGGATTTAAACACAGCAGTGAGGTTAAGGCTACAACTTCCGGAGCCTAACAGGTTGCCAATTACATCACCTTGGGAAAGTTTGGAGACAGTAATAGTGACTACTTTATACGACTTTGGCTAAATACATAAAAGCATATTTGAAAAGTTAATATTTTCAAAGTGCTTAGAAGAGGGCTGAAGTCAAAGTAAGTGCCCAATAGATGTTAGGCATTTTGATGACGATGGCAAATAATAATTAGAAAGCTGACAGGAATAATGATAATAACGATCTGGTTTTGAATCCCAGTTCTGACACTTACTAGCTATGTAAACTTCTCAAAGCTCCAGTATTTTCATATAAAATGGGGACACATGCTTCTTGTGGTAATAAATGAGGAAATGAAAAGGAAAACACGGTGCCAAAAACGTAATAAAAAACACATTACCAGTGGTATTTTATTCTCTCCAGAGCCTCCCTGCTGTCCTAGGACTCGGCAGATGCTAAAATATATTCTGAAAGACCAAGTGTGCACGCGTGTGTGTGTGTGTGTATGCACGCGTGTGTGTGTTTAATGACAGTAAGTGTAAAAGTCCAGTAATGGAGAGATTGTGAGCTTGTGGAAACTGTTCCAGGTCTCCTATGCCCTCTCTGTCACTGCCAGCCCCCTCGGTCCACTGCTTGTTGCCTTGCCATTAAGGAGCTTTGAGGTAGATTTAAACAATAGCATCCACAGAGGTATGATTTGCTTCTGCCCCTCTTTAATTAGCTGCGACCCACAGGGCTTCCCACGCGGCAGCAGATTAGGGACGGCGAGGGGAGCAGGACACGCCACTGGAGTTCTCAGAGTAAGAAACTGACCGAACACCGTGCTGGGAGTCTGGGTAAAAGATGCTGCCGGTTGTTCCCTCCTCTTTTCTAGAAACAAACCTCTGTCTATTGGCCTGCTGCCAACTCCAGCCTCGTAAATTGGGATAACTATTTTGAGGTTAGCAGCAGAAAGACTAAGTTTTGGAAATGTGGTGGAACCCAGATATATGAGTCAGGAGATCTTTGCACTATGAAACATGAGTGAGTGAGTGAGTGTGTGTGTGTGTGTGTGTGTGTGTGTGTTTCCTTTATATCTCACTCTTTCAGACCCTCAATTTGCATCTGTAAAATATTTGACAGCTGGGGAGGAAGGAGGGGGTGAGGGGAATGGGGAAAAAAGAAGCAACAAGATATATCCTGTACAGGAACGAATACCCTATGATGAATGTTATCACTATGTACATGTAAAATGTACCATTAAAATAAAATTTAAAACAAATGTTTGGAGGGTTGGAATACAGCTACTACTTGTCACATGCCTGTTACACGTAGATCCTCGCCACAGTGCCAGGAGGTCAGTATTTTTGTGAGCATTTTTCAGATCAGAATCCTGAGGCTGAGAATCCTGAATTTCCTCCACTTGGAAACCACAATGGGATGTACTCAGCTGTGGATCTAGTTCTCTCTGAATCGTTCCACTGTGTCACAAGACCTCTCATTTTTAAAACCCCTTCCACCTCCATAAAGTTGTGTCACTTGTGTACTGTTGAGCTTTTGGTGGCCAGAGGCAAAGCAATGACAAGTTAAATTCTTATACCTTTCAGTGTCGTTCTTGTTGAACTGAAATAATTGAAGGAAAGATTGAATAGTCTATTTCCCTAATCACCGTACACATTATACTCACTTTTCAAAGAGTTAGAAAACCTAATTTAAGAATTCAATATTTTTCAGCCAGTGGGTAACAGAGCCTAGAAGAACCATGAAATTTTTACAAAGCATTCAAGAATCTGTATATCCATCAAGCATTATCTGTAAATTGGAAAAAAAAAAGTAAGCCTTACTGATACATGAATTGATATTTTCGGATGGGTGTATATAGTTCCATAAATGTTAATACATGCATGCTTCTTTATGTAATATTTGTATTTCTTTAATATCTAAGTTCATTTAAAATGGCATTATATACTCATTGTAGCTTTTAGTCATCATGTTTCTTCTCAAATAACAGATATGAAAGACCAAGTCTAACTATTATCATGCATCATAAAACTTCTTGACATTTTAAAGCAAGTCCTCAGACTAAGGTAAGTTAGAAGCGACTTCTTTACATAGAAGATCTCCAAGTTCTTTAAATGTGCTATGTCCTTTGGTTCTTGGCAGTCAAATCAACGAGGATCACATAGCACTTTGGAGAACAAGATTCTACCTGGTTACCTTTCCTCCTGGTCAGGCTCTGATTAAATGGGGGATTTGTAACCTTTTCATTTTACATCAGTTTCATGCTTTGGGATTGGTTATACACTGGACATTTGTCCTCCAAAATTCATATGCTGCAATCTAAAGTGACAGTACTAAGAGGGGAGACTTTGGTAACTGACTGGGTTATGAGGGTGCAGATTCATGAATGAGAATAGTGTCCCTAATGGGCACAAATGCATAAAGAGCTCCAGAGCGCTCTTGCTCCTTCTGTCATTTGAAGGCACAATGAGAAGGTGCCATCAGCTAGGAAGGGGGCCCTTGCTGGGCACTGAATCTGCTGGTGCCTTGGTTTTGGACGTCCACCCTCCGGAACTAAGATGTATAAATTTATGATGTTTATGATAGCAGGCAGAATGGGCCAAGACAGAAGTTATAGTCAAGACAGCTCAAAAGTGTAAAGAAAAGCAGACCCAAGCCAGAAGTTAAGAGGCTTTGCTTCTGACACAGTCGGGAAGGCCCGCATACAGAACATCACCACCCAAACGGCCTCGGTCCCCTCCACAGTGGGCAAGCCTGCCACGGGGTCTCCCATGAACCCTGCAGGGCAGCGTATCTGGAGCAAGGCATGCCACATCCCTCACAAAGCTTTTCAAAAGCCCTGCCTGAGATACTATGAAGCAACAATCAAGTCTGGAATCCAGAGCGTGAGGACAGGGTACCTACAGTCCTCCAGGAAACCATCATTGCTGGTAACCTGTCACCCCTGGAGAGAATTTGAGCTGAAATCAATACATCACCCAGAAAACACCATGAAAGTGAGGTGCTCAATCATCACCAACAGGAAATACACTTCTCCAAACCCAAAGCCCATTGGCCACTCAGTTTCCAGCTCAACCTCTCCACATCTAACAGATTGTGGCAAACGTAGACACTCTTTCTCCACCAGCGACTTGGACAGCTCAGGTGCGGGGTCCAGTGGCCTCTATGGAAACTCGCCTTGGAAGTCTGAAATTATTCTGTCCTTGAGGTCTGTCACAGAGATTCAGCCCCACTCCCTGACTGAAACCCACAATTTTCTATATGAGAGGCAAGAAAAACTTCATTGACTACATAGATTAAAAATTATCCATTAAAAGTGTTGTCTGAAAGCCTTCTGGACTTTCATGCCATAGCATGAACATTCACTGTATAATCTGCAGAACACTTTTGCCTCTATGATTCAGTGTGGGCTTTATGTCATTATCTCCATTTACAGGTGAAAACCAAAAGAAAGCAGATACTTGAGAGGCAATTTTATTTACACACAAGTAAGGAAAAATTAGACCTTGGTGTCTTCGACTTCCTGCTTTTTTGGTCTGCTAGCAACAATTCCCAGTTTTCCTTTGATGTGGACAACATGTCTTTCCCGTTCGCAATCTCCCACACCTTCCTTTCTGTCTGCTGCCTGCCTGCACTTACAGGGAGCCGTGGGCTGAGACGGGCAGGTCTCCTACCCTGCCTCCCTTGAAGGGCAGCCATCTGCGCCCACACCACCAGGCTGGATTTCGGTGACTATTCCTTGACAATAACAACCTCAGGCTGATTACAAGCAAGACGGTGCGGTGTGGGTGACAGAGCTCCCTTCTAGGAGTCTCCAGCCCTAGACACCGGCCACTGCCATTCTGTTTCACAACCTGGTGAGTTGTTAAAGGATTCGGGTCTCAGGTAACTTGTCTCTGAGACAGGAACACTGTAGTCTCGTCTCGTCCTGGGACTTGAAAGAGGTACGGAAGAAGCTAAAATGAGGTCAGAGAGGTCAGAGTACTTCACACATCAGCGATATCCACATTGCATCAGGGCGTATCATTATTGTACATCATAGATCACAAATCGAAGGCCTTCCAGGCCCAGGTAGAATGCGAAGGACTGCAGCAGGTGTGTTTAGCAAAACCGTGAGTGGTGGGGCTGGAGACCACCAGGGAGTGCACAGATCTTATATTTTAATTGCTCCATAAAATAACCAGCTGGTTAACAGGCACACCTGATAATCAAATTGGGCATATGGAGCACCAGTTTGTGGGGGCTGTGGACTTCCCAAGAGTCTTTAGACTTACTTCAAAGGGACATGAATCTTTATCCACACCAAACTTTACTGATCATTTGAAAAACGTGCCATGTACACCCACACGATACTACTTTTTAAATGTAAGTACAAATCATTGTGATTAATATATCTGTATTTAAAAGCATAAACAAATTCCTATCAACTTGTTTTAGTGTATAGTTCTCAATTAATGGACACAAACCATAGAAAATTTATTCTTATGGAATCCAAGAGAGGGCATATGATTTTTTGACCTCAAAAAAGACTTCAAGTCAGGCATGGGGGTATATACGTGCAATCCCTGCTGTTTGGGAGGCCGAGGCAGGCGGATCGCAAGTTTGAGGACAGCCTGGGCAACTTGTCTCAAAATTTAAACAGAAATTTAAAAGGATGAGAATGTATGTCCTTGGGTTCAATCTTTAGTACCACACACACACACACACACACACACACACACACACACACACACATATGCAAAGCTTCGTAAGATTAGATGTTGGGACACCACCTAAAAGCTATAAGCATAAGTAATTAGACAAGCAAACAGGAGGAAGTCGCCACTTAGACTTCAAGATCTGATTCAGACAGCGCAGGAAAGCCAGAAAGGCCTGTGCTATTTATAAACACTTCTGAACAGTAGATCATTCACTGGTCTTTTTCTGGTAGATACATACTCATTATGATTAAAAGAAAACTGCCATCTCCTGACCGCCTACTTTGTACCAGGTACTGTAACCGGCATACAGACTGGGGACACAAAGCCTTAGTCCCACCTCTAAGAGGCTCACAACTCACAGCCACTGCTGTGGACCCTCCACCTGTGTCATCCAAAGGCAGTCATTAAATCCTAACCAGCACGATGGTTTCACGGGGCGGAACATGCGTGTGATGTGTGAAGTGGTGAGGCTGAGGCCCTCGTACTAAAGTTAGTGCTCTATAAAAAGACCTGAGGGCATTTGCTTTCTGTCTTCTGACTCATGAGGACACAAGTCAGTGATCATCAGCAGAGCTAGGAAATGGGCCCACACCAGATACTGGATGTACTGGCATCTTGACCATGGACTTCTAAGGCTCTAAAACTGTGAGAAAGAAATGTTTGTTGTTTGAATCACATATCTTTGGCAATTTGGTATAGAAGCCCAAACTGACGAAGACAACCCCCAAGCAGATCAGTGCGCTCCAAGAGAGCACTGTGATGGGCTACACAGAGAGCGTGTGGAAACAGACAGGTGGGGAGGAGGCTGCCAGAGTGACACGGCCAGATTGAAGTGGAAGCAGGCGACGCATGATTCATGTCCTGAAGGACAGAAGTTATTTAGATCGAGAGGAGGGGATAAAAAGGGAAGAGTGCTGGATGCCAAGGGAACAGAATGTGCAAGACTGCAGCAGCCAAGGTATTTGGTTTGAGAAGGGATCGGGCATTATTCGATTTGTTTATCTCACGGCAGCCTGACTGCTTGTTCTGTCTCAGGTACTGTGATGAATACAGCTAAGAACAAGGTCCCAGATTTGTGGTCCCGGACTGTCCAGGGTACAGTGTTAGGAGACCCAGTACTACAGTTTCTTCCTAGATGACTAACACTGCACAGGTGGGCTGGAGAACTATCCGTTAGTCTAGATGATCTCCCACCACTGGCTTGCAGAGAAAAGATGTGAAAAGATCGAATGAATAAGAAGCAAGCTGCCCAGGCCATAGAATATAAATGTGCTTCTGACAAGTACAGGGACTTCAAAGACGACTGCCAGTTCATTCTCACCTTCCGACACAGCCAGTGAGAGTCCCAGGAACTGCAGTGCTGGCGGTATCGTGAACTCCTTGGCTCCACTTGGATTACTGTGCACTGAATCTCTGTTCTGGGTACAGTGTGCGGGCCACGTCATTTTCTGGCAAGGCTGAGTCTGAGGCTCAGCCCTCTAGATGAGGACCCCACGATTCCAGGACCTAGATGATGACCCTACGATTTCAGGACCCGGATGAGGACCCTACGATTTCAGGACCCGGATGAGGACACTACAGTTCCAGGCATCAGAGAGTGATGTGGACTGGGGCGATGGCATCCTCTGGATTGTACTCTGGAACTTGAGTCAGAAAGACCCCATTTCCCTTGCAGCTCTCAGGCCACCCCACAGGACAGAATGCCGGACACTCGGCAGCCACTGCAAAAGCAGCCCAGGAACGAAAGGTTCCTTGCTCCTGTCTCCTTCATTGAGGGGAAATCTTGCCTGAGGCACAAGCAAAGCTCCAAATTGATTTAATTTGAAATTTCAAACTGCCGAGAGCAGCTCTGCTCAACTGCCATCTGCTTTTCCAGGGTGCAATGACACTGAGCTTGTTTTTATTGTGTGTGCTCAACCAAGTCCACCAGTAAAATATTAATAATTTCCCCAGCGCCCGGGTGGTTCCGTGCTTGGGATGATATCTGAACATTCATCAAGCTCATCAAAGTTATGAGCAAAATAATTTTTCTCCTTAAGTGGGAGAGGAGGGGAGGTCTGGATTTTTATTACTGGTGCATATCACTAAGTGACAGTTTTCAGCCTTCTCTGCAAAGGAAAAGTAAACAAGTGCATCGCTTTTGTCCCCAACATTAGACACTTCTTCTGTAGAGATACAGCTTCCCAGCCAAGCAAGGAAGTAAGCAATCTGTGAACACAGAAGTGAGCACCATTCCTGACGCCTCTCTTCGCCTCGACCTGCACGTGCAATTTGACACTAAGTCCTGTTGATTCGATCCTTATTCTTGGGCTGATTCCCCTCTCCCCATTTCCATGGCTACTGTTTCAGTCCAAACCCTTCTGGGCACACTGGGTTACACGATTACTACCTCTGGTTTCACGGCACACGTTGATCAGTTTCCCGCTCCTCTCCCAAGCGATCGCTAGAGATGGAGTTGGAAGCAGTCTGCAGCCTCAAAGCCTTCCTTGGCTCCCCACTGCCCTGTGGGTAAGGCCCAGCGGACTTAGCAGGGCTCGCAAGTCCCACACCACCATCCCTGGCCTCAGCCAGTCTTCACTCTCCTGGTCCCGCACCACCATCCCTGGCCTCAGCCAGTCTTCACTCTCCTGGGTGCCACACTCACTCCTGCCCTCTGGTGTGAGCAAGGAGACAACTCCTGCGAAGCATTCCACACAGTCCTGATTGGTAGGGTGGTTGTCACTATCAAGATTGCCACTTCCATTCAAAAAATAAAAACTAGGGATCACCCTGGTCCATCTCCATCTTCATTAAGGACATTCACGTCCTCTTCAGGGAAAGAAAACACAGACTGACTTCATTTGTTTCCTTCTCTTTGGGCCCAGAGAGGAAGGGGTCCCAGCCTCGACTGTGCAGGTTAGAGGCTGCCTTGCGAAGCAGAACCAGGACATCCGAGGTAGAGACACTGTCTCTGCCACTTCCAAGCTGTACTCTTGGATGCCTTGTCTCCAGTTGGGGATAACTATAGTGGCCAACACAAGCTGTAGGCATGACTGAAAGGATGAACATTTCTTAAACTAAGAAATGGATTTGACACACGGTGAATACTCAATTAGTAAGAGAGTAATAACTCCAACGTGTGTAGATATATACAGATATACACGTGTGTGCCTGTAGGCTGCTGTCTTAGATACTTTTCTCTTGTTGCTGAGACAAAATACCCGACACCCAAAGTTAAGGGAGGAAAGATTTATTTGGCTCACAGTTCACAGAGGTTTCAGTGCACAACTGACTAGATCAAGGCAGGGCGGCCCGGCAGACAGGCAGGAGGCAGCAAGGCGAGCCAAAAGGGGGAGCAAAAAGGGGACCCAATAAGCTTCTTTTCTGTGTCTTGTATCTTATCTGGACTGCCAGGATCAGGGCGGTGCCAAACCAATCACTGGACTGATTTAGTAATCACACGCCCTTAATCCCAGCATCACACACTCTAGATCCGGCCACCTATGACAGCATGAGGCTTTGGGGGGACATCTAGACACAAGCCGTAACAGCTATATACATACATATATGTAGACCAACTTCATTTTCATATATGTATGACAGCAGCTTTGTATCTTCTTACAGGGCTCACAGATTCTCCCCACACAGTGCCTCTGCTTAGCCTGTCTTCCCCTTCCGAAATTGCCTTCCTGTGTAACTGTCCAACCAGACAGCGTCTGAGCCTTCTTCAAGGCTCACCTGAAAGCTCACTTCCTCTGGGACACCCCCACAGGCACCGGGGTGGAGTGGGACTTGGGTCTGGCACACTTAGAACCAGTGAGCTGTTACCTGTACAGTGTGGAATCTGTCCATCAGCCCACCTAAGTCACACTTTAACTGGATGTAAAGGGGGAACAAGCTCACCTCCTTGCAGGGTGCCAGTGTGTTACATTCATTGTACTTTAGTATTCCTAACTCCTCCCATTGTCCTCTAAGGCAAGTAGAAATGTTTTAATCCCTCTTCCAGGCCCCTCCTAAAGTTTACGTACTTTTATTATGGCTATTGTAAACTCGTTCTGTCAAGTAAAAGTTAGGATCTATTGACACGTTAGCTAGAATACACACACATACATACGCACACAGAGGTGTGTGTATTTGTTTGTTTATGGGGCATGGTGTGATAATGTTGGCCTTTCTTGACTAGTCCCTCCCTGGAGTACCTTGTACTCCAGATATCTATTTACTCCGAGTTGTCTCTAGGTACATAAATCAAACCAAGCCCCCTCCTCGGGACAGGAGTGGGAACAGCCATGGACCGAGTCCTCCCATCTGTAAACCAAGCTCACACACCTTGGGATGACATTTCAGGTTCTCCACGTCCCCCCCCCAAGCTTGCCAGGCTGACCCCAACTCCACCACTACGACACGCTGCCAGTGAACATCGACCTTACGACACGCTGCCAGTGAACATCGACCTCACTGTCTACAGAACAAGCCAGGGACTCCAAGCTCTGGCTCAGGAGGCAGCAGCCCAGAATGCTCTTCGATGACCTCCCTGCCACTCAGATTCCGCCTAAACGTTGAGGCCAGGTGACCTCTGAACTTCCCCATAGTCCTTCCTTATCACCATACTGCCCCATCCCCAATGATTAGAACAAATGAAGTGAATTCACAAACTGGAAGACCTACCGCTCTAACACTTAGGAGATGCTAGAGATGCGTCTTAAGCCCACATCTTCTGAGTCTGATGCTTCCGCTGACCCTCCCTCCTGTCTCATGCTGCTTCTGCACCTCTCCGAGCTGCCCTGCAGCACAATGGCCAGAGCCCCGAGGTCTTACTCTGCATCTGAATCTGCCCGTTTCTTCCTTTGCTCCCCTTCCTCCTCTGACAGCACGTGATGAATCGGGTCCTTTCCCTCATGGCTGACAGAAATGCAAGTGGGTAGAACATTTGGAAAGCTCTCTGGCAGTGTGCATTGAGTCTGCAAAATTGTCGTACTTTTTACTTAGTCATTCTTCTGTGAATGTATTTGAAGGAATGAATCAAAACTGACTACATATATACACACAAATAAACATTTACAGAAACATATACTAATAGAGATACATAATATACATACATACATACAAGGATATGGCAGGGAAGCATTGGAATCAGCCTAAAAAGCCTAACAAGAAGGAAATGGGAGCGGCGAAGAACTTTAGTTCTAGAGACAGGAGGAAATCCTTGTTCCATTTGGTAACGACCATGTAGCCTTGTGTACATTATTTGACCTTCCGCACATTAGTTGTCTCCTCTGTGCACTCACGTCTATAAAGGGATCATATACCTACTTCACATGAGGATTGAATAAAATTTTAAAGGGTGATATTTAACTCAACGTCGAATGCACTGAAAGCTCTCGATGAATATAAGCTACGAAGGGGGAGAATAATTAGAAGAGACAGCCACTGGTTAGCTTATTATGCAGTTATTAAACATTATGTTTACAGAGTTTGAATGAATAATATGGAAAAGGAATTAATGATTAGTACAGGAGCAGGATTCTAAATTGTGTACACAATGACAATACAATGAAATGACACAGGAAAATGATGGAAGAAGATGGTCTTGTGTTAGTAATAGTTAGACCTCAGTGGTGACGCTGTGCATGTTTGGGCAGGGCATGTAATTCTTGAGTAACTTGGCTTCATATATTTTTGCCTATGTGTGCCCATTCTTACCTAAACAGTGCCACTGCTACCTTGAATGACAGAGAAAAGTCACCTCCTAGTTGTCCGTCATCTCTACTGCCCCCAACATGAGTTCAGCACTGAGTGAATGAGCCTTGTGGATTGAACAGACAGAGCTGTTTCTATTTGTAAATGAGGATGGCATACATCATGGTTTGGGGTAGGTTGTCAGTGCTATTTTACTGGAGTTGATGAAGGCAGTACCCAGAACAGAATACTGTTCAATAAATACTAACTTCCTTTCCTTATGTCATCTGCTCTTCCCTTGTATTTTGAAATATACAAGCTGTTTAATAAGAAAACAAGTGGCCCCAAGAGCTCACTCCCGACTGCCCTCCACATAACAGCTAACCATGTAGTACACTTGGATCACCCAGCAGCAAGCTTTTGGTCCACAGAAAAGGGTGACTAGCACCAGGTTGGTTGGCACGGATCTGTTGGCTGTGAGTAGAAAAGTGAGCAGGCATAAGCTCTGCCATCCACTCTTGAGGACTCTTCAGCACACTTCCGTGAGAATGCACTCTTGTGTTCAGGTCAAAACCCAGTTGACAAATGAACTGGGGCGTATGGAATATTCACTGCCTTCCATGACTGGAAGTCAACCTTCGCTTCCTGCCTGTGAGCCGGGACACGGGTGCTCTCTTCTCCTACCAGACAGCATCTGCACACTGCAAGGAAGGGCACGTACTTTGGCTCATTCTTTGGGTGAGGTGTGGTTTTATCCTGCTGGCCTATTTAAGTTGCATTCACCTCACTGCCTCTTTATATATTCAGTACTCATGAAGAGGGCAACTACTGTGTGATAGACTTGGGGGATCCAAAGGGCCAGCTTGCAATTCACTCAAAGGATTATCGTGGTCATGCTGTACATATTTAACAGAGGCAGAGCAGGACTAGCCAATACAGCCCAGGTTGCTTTAGAGTCAAACGACTCCGGTCCCAGCTTTATTCCTTCTCAGGTACCCGACGCTTGGTGTGTGTCTTTACGAGGTGTGGAACCAAGCTACGTTAGGTGTCAAGTCTGTCTAGGTGTATCACTTGGCAGGTCCAAAGTTTGACTCTGTAAACAGCGGCTAATACCAGCACTACTCTTGTGGTGGTTTTGATGTCTTCAAGAAACTCTTCCGCAGATGAAGAAGAAGGTATGGACCTCATCTTTCCAAAGCTGCCTTCAAAGGAGCAAAATTCTCTATCATAATGAAGTCAGATGGCTTCTCATTTTTCTCTCAAACTCCCCTGTGTTCTGCTGCTGGTCACTGACTTTACTTTCTCCTTTGTGACTTCAGTTCTGGCACTTCATCCCCTCCAGGAGATGGGGAGGAACAGGGGGAGGATGGAAATTAACCTTTCTTCTGAGCTTTGTGTACCTGGCACTGTGGCCCACACTCCGCCTGGTATTTTCTCCTTTAATCTCCAGAGCTGAGCCTGAGGTAAGTATCTTGGTCCTGCTTTATCAAAGAGGAAATGGAGGCTCGCAGGGAGCGAGGAGCCTGAGTTCAGAGCTATTTAATTGCGTGGCTGCCTTGCAGCCAGATCTGTTTGAATCCAAACCCTTTTACAAAGCACACTGAGGCCTCCTGCCCATTCCTGTTTCTCGGTTATGTCCTTGGTCTTTCTTCCTTAGGAAGGCAAAACATATAGAGATCAGCTTCAAAAGTTCAAACTCTAGCCCTTGAGTCAGATTTCTGACTTGCAAGGTTCACATATTTATGAACATGAGGAGCTCAAAGGAGCATTGGCCTTTACCGCATTAAATACAACAGAGGTGTGGAGACTAATGACTTGTTCATCCCCACATAGAAAGCTGGTGGTGGAATAAGAGGCAGAAAGAGTCTCTTCCCGGAGATACAGGCAATGTGCTGATGTAAAGTCACAGCGGAAGATGCAGAGGGTAAAACGTGGCCCAAGGATTCCGGGCACTGAGGGATGGGAGTCCTGGGTGGCCAATGAGCTCTCTGGGCAGAGCAGCTGAGACCACAGTCCTGGCACAGAATGAGAAAGTACAAACACGAATGCTAAAGAGCTCCCCTGCAAACAGGAAGCTGGCTCCCAGAAGTGGGAAGAACAACGCAGGAGTGCACAGTACCCAAAGGAAAGCCACCGCGAGGCCCCGTACCACTGTTTCTGTGCCAGAATCTGCACTGTCCCACAGCCGCAAGAGCAGAACGTCTCCCCTACACTTGTCCTTTCCCACGTCTCCTCGCAGAAGCCTTCTTATTTTTTCATAATCACCTCAAAGCAATCCTCAGTCAAGTACTAAATTCAAAGCAATTAGAAAATCTATCCACAGTGAATTCAAAATGTGTTTGCAGTGGTTCTCCAGGAAGTGGTTTGAAGTACTTTTCCCCCAGAATAGTGCTATTTGTGTAATAAAGTTGCTGCTCTTTCGTGGTGTATAAACACACACACACACACACACACACACGCGCGCGCGCACACACTCTCACACTGCAGCACACACACACATTTACTATGACAAATGGATGCACCATCTCCAGAGTAAAATATTGTGTGGTGGGTTGCAAGCCAAAGCGAGGCAGCAAGCACCGCTCCAGTAAACACTTATAAATTGTTGCAAAAAAAAAAAAAACCCAAGAAATAGGAGCTTGCCCTGTAACGTAACAGCTGCAAGATTTCAGGTCTTCGGACTGGCTTTAAAAAAGAAAGAAAAAGATTAAAACGATTAAACCCAGTGCTTCAAATATTCTGCTCGATCTCCAGGGTGGTCTTGTGTTTCTAATTAATATTCCCCCCTAATTACCATCCTGATGGTAAGTGTGCTAAATGCAAAACTTCTCACTCCAGAGCTCTGGCAGGCAGAGGAGGAAGGCAGCCTAGGAGGAAGGGTGGCCAGCTTCATTGTGATGCAAAAGAACGCAACAATTAAGAATATAATTTTGGAAGATGTCAGCAGCCTAATTACTCATAGGGCTTCCAGCGAATTAAGCAGTAGGTGAATGAGTTCATTTAATGAGATCTAGAGTTCGGAGACAAGGTGCTTTACTTTGCATTTGAGAAACACATTTCCCCATTACATGTTAATAATTTGGGCACCCCAACTTGCTATTAGCTCAACAGGTTCTGCAGAGCATGAAGGTCAGTTGCTCAAAAAGGGTCTACAAGTCAATAAAATTACATTTCTCTGCTCCCTGACTCCACTCTCCCTCCTCCTGCTTTTCTTTCCTTCCCAAATGCACTTGTCCAACTCAGAAAGCATATAATTCAATCAAGGGGCTTGGGAAACTCCAGCTTTGGGGCAGAGTTAAAGGGGACACAGTGGAGACTAGAATGAAAACACGCTTTAGTGATTTCGTGATGCCTCCCTAATCCTTAGCTTCTGCATCTGTAATGTGGAAATAATGACATTCATATTATAATTGTGTTTACCATTTGAATTCCTTTATAAGATGGCTCTCTTTGAAGACAGGAGATGTGATTTCTATCTCTGTATCCCAGGACCTGTTACTGTGCCTGGAACATAATATATACTTAATAAATGTGTTAGATGGAATTTAATAAACTCAAAGGCATGGGGGATGGATGGCTGATATGAGGATTCAATAAGGAAAAAAAGCATAAAGTTTCTGGTGTGGTTCCTAACCCATAGAGATCCTCAAAGAAGAAAACAATCGCTCTCCTAGCTGCATGAGGATCCAAGTTAGGCTTTGGGAAGACATGTGGCTGGTGCCCCGCATGCACTGTGCACTCGCAAAGGCTCAAATGTGTGGTGACCTGGGCACTGTGCATGCTCAGAAAGGATGTGAAGAACATCAAGCCATTCCCCAGACCCTCCCAGGGCCTTCTCCGTCTATCAGCATGTTTCATCCTAACAACCCTTCAAGGTAAGTAGCACCGTCCCCTCTTTCTGCAGATGAAGAAACTGAAGCTCAGAAAGTTCAACCCAGTTTGTGCATACGACTCAGTTAGTTGATCCTGCACATTCAAGGATATCCAGCCACCTCCCTGCTCGACACAGAGACGGCTGAGGACATAAGGGCCATCCCGTGGTTGCTGCTCAGCTCCAGCAGCCTGGGCGCCCTAAGAGAGAACAAGGGAGGGACTCGGTGAGCCTTGCCACCCCCTTGTTCTTCAGACTGGAGACTGTGAGTCCTACACTGGTTCACCTTCACTTCTAGAGAAAGTGATGCTCACAGAGGCAAGACACCACAATCCCGGATGGTCCCTCCACCAGTGACAGCACAGCAGCTTCGTCCTTTTTGACCTTGTCAATGCCGTGTCCTCCAAAGCCATAGCCTGAGGCAGTCCCCAGAGCTGGGTGCCAACCATGGCTCTCCACAGGAAGTTTCCCACCTGCTGGCAGCCGTAGCCACTGTGGTTATTATCCAAGCTGTAACACACTGTCATTTATTGGATATTTACTACCTGCTGGACACCAAGCTTGACATGCATTGTCATTTCATTCTCATCGAAAACACATGAGTAGTTACTGTTACCACGCCCAACTCAGAGCTAAGGATACTGAGGTCACAGACTTTGTGACTGTGCGGGGGTCACTCGGCTGGTACGGAGCAGGGCTGAGACTCTAGACCACTTTGTCTGATGCCAGGGCCCCACTGCCTCGTGGATGGCTCTGGTGCTGACACAAATATTTTGTAAACAGAATTCCATCTACCGGTCATGGTTATTTCTCCAGAACCATGCAGAAGAAGTCAACTCCTCCGAAAGACTGCTCTTCAGATGAGAGCTCCTGATCCCCACAGAAAAGCTCTTCCAGCCCACAATCCCAGCCAGCCAGGCAGACACATCTGGGTTCCATCTTCTACCATAACTCACAGTTCTGTGAGTGTGTTGCTGCTTCCCCTTGGACACGATGCATCTCACTCAACCCAGCACAGTGTTAGGAGGGTGCAATCAGTCGTAGAGTAAAAGAGGTGAGAAAGCCGGTGTTCAGAAAGGTCAAGTCTACTGTCCAAGGGCAAAAGGTCAACCAAAAAGCAGAGCTGAGAACCCTAGGATTCAAACTGTACCCACCAGGGTACGAAACCACTCCGAGTGAACGGCCCATGCACGGCAGTGTAATAAGCACCTTAACAGAGGTCCAAATGGATGCTAAAGGTGCTTCTTTCAGAAAAGAGCTGCCTTCTTTCCCGCTAGGCTCCAGCCGGGCTGCACTAATTACCATTTATATAAGATGCCTGCCTGCCGCTGCTGGTGCTTAGAGAGAAGTTCTAATTTGCTGGTGAAGGAGTTGAGGGAGGGGATGGAGAGTGCCGTGAAGTGTCCCCTCCCAGCCAGGAGTGATTTCTGTGCAGAAAAACACTGAGGTTACTAATGGGGAAGGGAAAAACCTAGCAGCAAAAATGAGATGTGCTTGGGATGCGCTCACACGCCCACAGCATCTGCTGGGCAGGAGTCGCTCCTCCTTCCCTTCCTGAGACTACAATTAAGGAGCTAACATGAGAAAGAGCTGGCAGCCCATTGTCCCACTGAGCTGGGGTCCGGCAGGGACCCAGAAGCCCGGTCTGCCCAGGAGAGATGCCTCTGGGTTGAGACTGGATATGTCCTGGAAGGCGCTCTGAACACCTGCACGAGTGACATCCGTTTCTGCTTTGCAGGCAGCACGATGTGAAAACCAGAGCTCTGCTCCACCCGGGCTGACCTCGCTGTGGAAGAGCGGCCTGTGTGCCGGAAAGTCGGGGCACCTGAGTTCCGAGCCTGTTTCCCCGCCTACTCTGTCACCTTAAGCAAGTCGCTTCACCTTTAAGGTGTATGTCTTCATCTATAATTTGGGCAAGATGAAATGATGGGGGACTTGGACATGACAAATGACTGTGTGTGGAAAACTGGCACATAGTAGGTGTTCAGGACACTGGAGTTCCTGTCCCATGGATGAAGCTCCTTCACACTGAGCTGGGGACAGGGTCCTGTGGCAAGAATCTCTTTCCCCAGAAGTTCTTCCTTGGCCTCTACTAAAGTGGAATCCCCTGGCCTGTTACCTCCTGTGATTATTGTTCAAGAGCAGCGCAGTGCTGATGAGCTCTTAGACTCCTTAGATGTCCTGGGAGGAAAGTCGGGGCAAGAGGGCAAGAATTTACAAAGATAAAAATGGTGACTTCAGAACCCAGCACTCCTTAGACGTGCAATTACTTAGCAGTCAAAGTACAGTTGTACTTGGTACCTGGCTGCTTTGAAACTTGTTGAATTTGGCACATATTTTGACCCCCAAATTTTGTCCTGGTACTTGTCATTTGTTTGACCCTGGACAGACAAGCTAAACCTTGCAGGTGTCGATTGCCTCATGATTTGCAACATTCACCAGCCAAAAAAATGGTTTAGTATTCATCATTTTTGGTACTTATTGTACCTCCTGAAATCAGTTAATGTCAAGTACCAAAGTACTGTGCACCACACGCTACAGCCTCTTCACTACACTAAGTAAATATCAGTAGCACTTTAGATACTGAGCACAGCTAAGGAGCAGAGCATGGCCGGGTCCTGCGCTGAGCTCTGCAGCCTCAGGTGGGATCCTTCAGTCTCCACACTTCTCAAAAGCCTGGTTTCCTCACCTGGAAGAAACCTCTCTAGAGGTCATCTGACGTTCCCAGGTCTCCCCTCTGTAAGGAAAGCAGAGACTTCAGAGTCAAGTGCCACTCAGTATCCCTGTGACCCTGGGCAAATCACTTAAATTGCCTGGGCTTCAGTTTCTCCACATGCAGGTGCTAATACAGCCTAGAGTAGACATGAGGATTAGATGAGCACAGTGCTTAGATTAAGCCTGAACTCTTTCTAAAATCTGGGGGCCCCAGAAAGAGGCAAGGATAAGACAATTTTGTTGTTCCTTCTGAGGAACATGACCCCAGCTCATTTAGATGGAAATACCATCATGCCTTCCCTGTATGAACAAAAGGAAGCAGGAAACACCCACCCAACAAACGCATTACACAAGACACAGTGAGGGGGCTGGATGGAGCTGACTTCTCTTTTGACTCAGACAAGTGGAGCACCCTGTCCTTGGTCACGCTGCTCGGACGGATGAAGCCAGGGCTTCAAACCAGCTGTCCTGACTCAGGCCGGTTGTCCTTCCACCCCAGCAGGAGGCCCTATCTCTAATCTCCCCTGACTCTGCTTCTGTGAACAGAAAGGCTTTGATAGAAACACTAATGACATCTATGAATTTCACAGCAGAGATCCACTTTTAACATGGGAAGGAAAACATTAAAATGTCAAACTTGGGGCTGCTAAATGAGCATGTGTAGCCCAAACGAGAGGCACTGGAGACTGGAGGCACCTAGAAGTAATTGCCACCAATAAGACACAACTGGACATTGATTTATGCAGCCTGTTTGCTTGGTTTCCACTTTGAGCTTGTTCAATTGGCAAGTTCTCTTTGTTGTGCCTTCTCAGGAACATGACCCCAGCTCATTTAGAAGGAAATACGCTCGCCCATTACCTCATTAATTTCTGAGGCTTCACATTATCCTTTACACCCTCCTCTTCTGCTTTTGTCCCCTCAAAATTCAGTGTATCAGTGGGGATGAGACAAATGATGCCCATTTCTCCATAATGTGTCAGGACCTGTATTTGTGGTTGGCAGTTCTGACTAGCGTAACTCAGTCCAGGAGGTCTGCCAGGCACCCTTGAGCTCACAGATACAGAGAAAGCCAAGGCTGAGAACAGTGAGCAGAAGAGGCAGCAGAGGTGTCTCATCTCCTCCCAGGGGTGGTCCTTCAGAAGGATGGTGTATCGTTTAAACAGCAAATGTGCCCCAAAGTCTCATTTGTCCAGGGGAGAGGCCTGGTCAGAAGAGAAGTCACTGGGTGTGTGATCTGGAAGTGTATATTCTCGTCCCTGGCACTGGCCCTTTCTATCTCTGCTTCCTGGCTGCCATGAGATGAACAGCTTTCCTCCAACACGTCCTTCCACTATGCTGTTTCTGCCCTGGGGTCAGCCACCCACAAACTAAGTCCCCGTTATGGCTTGTACCTAGATGTCCCCCAAAGCCTCATGGGTGGAGCTTTTCAGAGGTGCCTGGATCTAGGGTGTGTGATTACCAAATTACCGCACTTATTAGTTTAGCATAGTTCTGGGTATGGATAATGGGAAGGCCCACTGTGGGTGTGGGTGGCACCACTCTAAAAGCAAGTAGCCTGGAAGGGATAAAAGGGAGAGGCAGGCTGATTCTGTTGTTTCTCTCCTTGCTGCTTTGCTATCTTCTGCCTGCCTGCCATGGACTATTTCTCCTCTGCAGTACCTTTCTGCCATGCCACCACGTCTTGGAGCAAACTATGGACTGAAACCTCTACAAAGTTTTTGCGGTAAATAAACCTTTTCTCCTTTAACTTTGGGTGTCTCGTATTTTGTCTCAGCAACAAGAAAAGTAACTAAGACAGATTTTGGCACCAAGAGTGGGGTCTTTGCTGTGATTGTACCTCACTATGTGGTTCAGGAGCCTTTGGAACCAGTTTGTGGGAAGAATTTGGAAAGGTTTGAAGATGCTGGCTGAAGAAACAGCTCTAGAATGCCTTAAGCTGTACCTGATGGGAGATTCTGGTCAGAGCACAGAAGACCAGCATGCGGATAGACATGCAGCAGGCTCAGGAGGTTTCTGCTGGGAAGAAGGACTGCATTGGCTGTTGGACCCAGAACATGTGTGCTATGCTTTGGCAGAAAATTTGTCTGCATTTTGTTCTTGGCCAGAGGCTTTGCCTGAGACTAAGTGTGGTGGACTAATGAATCTTACAGAAGAAATTTCAAGGCAATCTCACGTTGAGACAGTGGCATAGCTACTGTTGGGGGCTTTTAGCCAGATCTATGAGCAAAATCCCAGCAGAACGATTTAAAACATTTTGAGTTTGGCCAGAAAAGAAGCACCAGTAGCAAAGAAGGAGTGGAGGAAAACTTGGTTGCTGAGAGGGAAGAGGACAATAGAAAAGAGGGCCTGAGGACATCACAAAAAACAGCAGGACTCTACTCTTTGCAATTTCAACATTGAAAAGGTGAAAGACTTTGCTTTGAGAGAGAACATGGCAATGTTCCAGAATAGTGGTGGCATACAGAACCTGTCCCCTCAGGATTCATAGCACCAAGAAATCCAGGCACTCAATCCCTACAGCCACAGAGAAGGAAGCCCGGCTATTGCTCCAGCCGGCGGCAGACCCTGGCGTCATCCATGTAGTGCTGGTTTTAGGTGCACACAACATGCAAGAGTTGTGGGGTCAGGAAGGCGTCCACCCAGATTTCCAAAGACCTGGGAGGCCAGGCAGTGTGTCCCTGACGGGGAAGTGTGTGAAGCTGTGAGTGTGTGCAGTGGAGACCCCAGAAGTTTGGAGAAGCATGTACATGGATCATCCGAGGAAAACCACAAGGAGAGAGTGGAGCCAGCCCAAGAGAGAAGCCAGGGGAGTTCCACCCCCAGAAGCACCTTAGGGGCGGAGCCACTCAAGCCCTTTGGAGTTCAGATTTCGCCACAGATCGCCTCAGATGCTGCACATGGGACTACAGGACTTAATGTTTGACTTGCTGGATTTTGGACTCGCATCAGTCTCATTCCTTTCTGTCCCTCTCTTTGTACCTTTTGGAAAAGCGATGCTGATCTTATGCCACTGTATAGTGGAAGTGTTTAACTTCCTTTGCATTTTACAGGGCCTTGCAGCAAAAAGTTTACTTTAAATATCAGTGAAGACTTTGGACTTTGACTTCCAGCAATGCTGAAACTGTTAGGAATTTGGCAACTCTTAGAGATGGACTGAAGGCCTTTTGCATAAAGGGATGCGCATGAGTCTTTGGGGGGCAGGGGCAGAATGTTATGGCTTGTGTCTAGACGTCCCCCCAAAACCTCATGTGGGCATAGGTGAGGCTTTTCAGAACTGGCTGCATATAGGTGCGATACTGGGATTAAGAGTGTAACATTGGGATTAAAGTTGCCCTACCCTGGGTGTGGGTGGCACCGCCCAAAGGGCAGGTAGCCTGGATGAAATATAATGGGACAGAAAGAAATCAGGCCACTTCTGTTGCTGCTGCTATCACTTGTTGCTCGCTGCCTGCTGCCTTCTGCCTGCCATGCCATGAACTGTTTCTCCTCTTCCACACCCCCCTGCTTTGGAGCCAGCCGACTATGAACTTAAACCTCTACAAACTGTGAGCTAAATAAACTTTTCCCCCTTTAACTTTGGGTGTCAGGTATTTTGTTTCAGCAACAAGAAAAAGTAACTAAGACACCCCCAAACCATGAGCCACCTTAATGGTTTTCTCCTTTCAGTGTGGATGTTGCATATTTTGTTCCAGCGACCGGAAAGCTAATGCAAATGGCACACTGGGACTTCACGTGAGTCAAGGTGATGGTGGCCACGATCGCCATCCAATAACAGCACTATTAAACTTGTTCTACATACTGTGTCATGTCAGCGATCTCTACAACTCTAGCAGGTAGGCACAGAGAGGATTTTAGTGGTCCCAGATCACACAGCTGATAAATAACAGAAATGGTGTCCAATCCAAATTCCACACTCTTTACCACCGAGGCCAACCTCTGTTTAATCTCTCCGAAGACA
>PVJO010011996.1:0-57346 GCA_004026905.1 Hystrix cristata | reverse complement strand
CCCAGTAGGGGAATAGCTGGGTCAAATGGAACCTCCAGTTGTAGTTTTTTGAGGAATCTCCATATTGATTTCCACAGTGGCTGGACCAGTCTACAATCCCACCAACAGTGGAGGAGTGTTCCTTTTTCCCCACAGCCCCGCCAGCATTTGTTATTGGTTGATTTTTCCATATACGCAGTTCTTTCTGGAGTGAGGTGGATATTTGCTAGCTATCCATCAGACAAAGGTCTAACATCTAGAATATACAAAGAACTCAAAAAAATTAAACCTCCCAAATTTAAGGACCCAATCCAAAAATGGGCAAATGAAATGAATAAACATTTCTCAGATGAAGAAATAAAAATTGCATAATTCTAAAAGAAGTTGAATCAACCATCCAGTCCAATGATGCATGTCAGGATTATACTGTTCTTCAACATCCCTGTGACAAGTTGATTACCCCCTCTATAAGTAGCATAATCCATCTTGGGACATCATTGACTCTTAAGATAGTTTTGGGTCTATTTGAATCTGTTTCCTACAGTTTTTCGCTTAGATTCTATTTTTTCTTTATGATCATTCATTGGAAATTTTATCTTGATTCCACACAAAAAGGCTCCAGATATATGAAGACAGTTTATTCTCCCCTCAGCCATATGTTTCCCATCCTTTCCTTTCCCAATCTCAAATATTTTGGGGTGTCTTTAGTCATTGAAGACCACCCCAGATCACATCTCAGAAGGTCTCTGGGAGACACATAGGTGGATCCAGAACAGCAATTGCCGTAATACTCACTCACTGAGCATTAATCAGGTGCTCCACATGTGCCATGCTGCGGGCTGGAGATAGGGGATGAATGGTGAGATGCTTCCCCTGGGATTCACAGTCTGGAATAGGTTGCTTTATGATAAATGATGACCATGTAGCTCAATGAATGTGTGAAAAGAGATCAATGGAAGCACACAGTTGTGACCAACTGTCCTTAGGGGAATGCAGAAAGCATTGCAAAGGCGGCATTAGAGCTGTGTTTTGAAGGGAGAGGACAAGTTTGCCTTGGTGTAATATAGAGATGGACAGGCTGAGGCCACCAGTGTTTCCCAAGGGAGCTTGCATCTTCCAATACAGTCATGAGTTCGAGCATAGCAATGGTATGAAGCATCAGGGTGATGCTGATACACACACACACACACACACACACACACACACACACACACACACACATTTGCAGTGCTGGGGATCAAACCCAGGAACTCATGCGGGTTAGCCAAGCAGTCTACTACTGGGCCACACCTCCATCACCTATAATCTAGTAGACAGATCTCTAGGTATTTCCCTCTCCTTGCTCCCAATTTGATCAGAGTTTTCCCTAGACAAGTTGAAAGACTAGAATTGACTTTTCCTCTAGCACTTGGTAAATCAAGATTAGTGTAGACCGTGGCAGTCAGACTCTGTGAACTAAATGTATCAATCATTTTCCTTACATGCCACCCCATTTTCAGAAAACCTGTCTGTCTACAGCCTGGAAAGGGTAGTTCTAATTATCCTGCATCTCTACCTTTCTACTATCCGATTATATTAACATGGACACTTGGCCCTAGATGTGTTAAAAGAGGAATATAGAGTGGAAATACAGATAGCCATTCATCTTGTAGAGCTTTGTTGCAAGTTTCCATCAACTGGACAGTGAGGCCATCACTTAAGCACATTCATGATGGATCCTGTAAAACCAGGATGAGCATAAAACCAGGTCTGGGGAGAGAGGAACAGATGAAGGTAGCATTGAAGATGGGAAAGACGTGCAGTTTGAGGTGGGAAGAAGACAGAGGGAGGAAGAAAGAGAAAGGGAATTCCCTATTTCCTATGAGGCACATTGTGATTTTTAAAATAAATTGTTGCATGAGATTCCTCTGGGTCCTCAAAATAAGTTACATTTTATTCAAGTTAGCTTGAGTGACCAAAATATCTCTATGACATCTCATCTACTCAGTTTATCTCTTTAACTTCTATGTGATGACAAGGACAGCTAAATTGGACTGCTGGCCCCTTCTCCAGATGTCTTATTATCCTGACCCAGAACCAAGAATCCCCTTAAAGAGAAAAACAACTTCTTTTAGGACTGTATTTGGCTGATAATTATTTATGATGCCAATTTAGATAGGAGAGCTTGGCTATTCCTGCATGTTTTCTGCTCTCCTCAAATCTATTTGGTCTCATAATATGCAGGAACCACGGCAGCTGGCACCAGGAGCCTACTGTAGCTTTGAAAATTGCAGCAATGTTTTCTGGTTCTCTAGGCTGGAGCCTGAGAGAGCTGTTTCTTTCCTCAGATGGTAATTTCTGAGTCTCGTACTGCAATGCTTGAGGAATCAGACAGTAGTCACCTACCATGTAGGACAGAGATGCAAATACACTCAGTGTCTCTAGAGTCATATTTAACTTTATTTCTCTTCAGCCCAGGTGGTTTCAATTAATTCGTAGGTATTTATTGAGCATCTACTGTGCATCAGTTATTCTATCTTTATTTCCCTTACTTGCTCCTCCTCTGGCTTCAGTCTCTCAATTTATATCCTAACAACCTTTTCTTCTCCAGTACTCCCTTGGGTTATTGACTCATATCTCTATTTTACTGCTGAACTTTCTCAAAGAGCCATCACCATTGCCATATCTACTTCCGTAACCTTTCACTAACTCCTAATCTCTATGCCATCCCTCTTCTGCTTTCCCCATCAAATTTTTTTCTCTGTTTCTCTGTATCTTTACAATAAAGGCATTTCTTTTAAAGTTACTTTAAGGGACTTTCGGTTCCTTTAATTAAGCAATTTCCAAAGCCTCACTTTTTTTGTTTCACCTCCCTGAACTGTACCCAATACTAGTATGCTCTGACCCAGAGTATTTTTTCCTTAAAAGGAATAAGATTTTTCTGTTAATGACTAAGTGGGTCCTGGAATACCCATGTCTTGTGATACCACACTATAGGGATTTTTTTATAACACTGAATGGAGCATGCACCACAGGCTCAAGCACACAGAGCATCTCTCTGCAGCTGGTCTTGTAGCTTGCGTAGGCAGCGGCTTAGTCATTGCTCCTGAAATAGGAATAAGATGAGAGGGACAGTCAATGGGCTGGAATCTGACCGGAGAAATCAGGATTGGACTCCTTCTCCTCTGGGGTTTTGAAGAAAAGATACAGGTAGCAGTAGGGACCTCACTCCCCATAGTTTAATCAGGATGAATTCGTTGTGAAATTATTTTCCTCTTGGATGTGAAGATGAGTAGGTAAAATGCAAGAACACAATCTTTTAAAAAATTTGATACTTTCTATCTATTATCCAATGGCCCAATTTTAATATGGACACTGATATATTTAACCTTCTATTTGTACTTCAATTGTTTTTGCCCCAACCAATAATTATTCTTAAAGTAATTTGGAATATAATTGTTGCGTGAATGAATATTTATTCACAATATTGTTAAGTTAGTCATTCTTTCACTCAGTAAATGTTTTTTGATCCAAGCAGTGGAGATAAAAAGTGGGTCTGTAAGGTGAGTTCCTTAGGAGCAAATTTTGGAAACTCACAGCCTAGGGAATGGAGGTAGCAGGGTGAAAGTGACAGATTTATAAATAGGTAAGTGTTAGGAGAGGAATCTGAACAATATAAAATGAGAAAACAAAGGAGAGAGGCTCTCAGTAGCTACATTAATATACGAGATTTCATTTCCAGCCAGCTGCCATTGCAGCAGATCCAGAACAGAGTGGTGAGCAAATCCTACACTGTCTGTATTGAGAGGACCCTTAGAAATCTTCTAGTTCAACCTCTTCAGCTATAGGATGAGGAGAAAGTCCTGCCTGGGGAAGGAAGTAGATTGGACCAAAGTCTCAGAGCCGGTCAAGAGCGGGGACTGGACACCTAATCTCCTAGCTCAGTGATCTCTTTGTTGGTGTGTCTGCCAGATGTCCAGACAGCCAGCCAGAGAGACATGGCCTGGTGTATCCAGCCCGAGCTGTGCCATTCACAGTCCACAGCCTAGCTTATGCTCCCTGGATTCCATTTCTAGACTTCTAACTCTGATCTTCCCTGGGTCTGAAGCCCTTTGGTCAGCTCCTGAAGCTGGTTACTCTCTTCTTTTGTCCTCCAATTTGTAAACTTCTGGAACTTCCAGCTTCTCCTGGCCTTGCCATTTCTCTTCCATCCCCCATTCCCCTGGCAGTTCCTGCTCTCTGGTAGCTCCCTTTCCCTCAGACACAGTCTCCAGCTCCTTCCAAGGGCTCTTAACCCTTTTAAAGACAGAGACCTTTGGGCTGTCCAGTGATGTCTGGGTACTTTTCTCATAATAATATTTTAAGTCCATTAAATAAAATATATAGAACAACAAAGGAAATATGTTATTTTGAAAAAGAGAAAAACATAAAAACCACATTTATATTATAGTTATATATATACTATTCAATGCATTAAATAGCAATATCTAATAAATCAAATAATTTCCATAATATCGTAGTGAAGAGCATAAATGATTTTGCAAGATATCTGTGATAGTTGTAATGTTGAACACACCTGTAATTTGTTATGAAAAAAGCTACAGGTACTGCATATATTGCTATAGTGCATTGCTTTCATCTATAAT
Source organism: Hystrix cristata (assembly GCA_004026905.1). Classification (NCBI taxonomy): domain Eukaryota; kingdom Metazoa; phylum Chordata; class Mammalia; order Rodentia; family Hystricidae; genus Hystrix; species Hystrix cristata. The sequence goes on along the minus strand of PVJO010011996.1, from coordinate 52,742 downwards.
AGAAAGAAATACTACATTTAAAAAAAAGTTAATGAAAATAAAGATAAAATATTTTTTCCCATTCAAGTTTATGGACCCCCTTAGTGTTATGAACAGACCCTCAGCCACTGTACCTTCCAGCTCAAGAAATCTCATAATTTGAAGTGCTGTGTCCGTGTAGGTACTACCTACATTTATATCTTCAGACCAGGATATCCATTTGGCTATCTCACAGGCATCTATAAAACATAATGTGCCAGAAGATGAATTTCTTATCTTACCCTCCAAAACATCTCATTTTTCTCATCTCAACAAATGTCACGTCAATCTTTCTTCTACCTAAAGCCAAACCTTAGCATTCATTCTCTATACTGTACTTCCTTCTTTGGCTTTTATAAATAATTATGTCATAATTTCATTCAATAAATACTCAGTACCTAAAATACGCCATACATCATTGTGGGGACTGGTGATTCAGTAGTGTGTACAAGACAAGTACTTGCTTTATGGGACTTACACTCTAATTGTGTGACATTGATAGCAAATATGAACCCAATATATGATAAATTAGGTAGCAATAAGTGTATCTAAAATATTATACCTCCAAAGTATTTCACTGATATTGCTACTTCTCTCCATATTCACTGCTGTCTTCATTCTCTTCAGCTTCACGTCACACTCTTGCTTGCAGGAATCTCCTTAGCAAAGTCACCGTAGCTGCTCTTATTCTTCCCCTGTCTTTTCTCTCTGGGGTAGCCAAAGAGGGGAGAGTGTCCCTTCACCACTGAGATCCTTTGTGCTGCCAAGTGTACTAAGAACAAACCCAGTCTCCCTCACTTGGAGCCCACTGCTATCAAGCCTTCGCTTACCTCTATCTTACTCTTCTCTTCTTTCTCCCCTGCTAGCATGCTAGGCCCCTACTGGCCTTTACAATTTTCTTGTGGACATCCGATCTGTTTCTTGTGTTGAGACCTTGTCTGCCTCTATGCCTGACTGACTCCTATTCAACCCTTCAGATCTTAACCTAGTCAACCTTCATCTAGAATGCTGTTTCTTTAGACAGCCCTTTTCTGACTCCTTGATTTAAATCATGTCTCTTTCTCATTCTCCTCCAGAGCAACTTCTTTTCCTTTGTAGTGTTGTTAATTATTACAATACTCAAATATTTACCTAATATCTCTCCTACTACACTGCAAGTTCCAAGAAGGCAAGAACCTTGTCTTTTTTGCTTACCGGCAATAAAAAGTTCTCAGCATATTGTTAGTGAAAACAAACATGTAGCTGTTGAAAGAATTATGAGTTCCTGCAACTTTTGTCTCTGACATCTGCCCCCAGACGTATCACAAATTCTAGGCTCATACTTCGTCTTTTATGCAGAGGCGTATTAAAAGCTCCATCTATACTTAGTTGTTCCCAGCCTAATGAGATACAGTTATTGTCAGATTCATTTATCCATCCATCCATTCATTCATTTAACCATTATTTATCGTGTACCTTCTAATTACAAGGCACTATGCCAGGTACTATATAAGATTAAAAGATGAATATAAGATACGGTTCTCGTCCTCACGACATTTACAGCCTAGAAGAAGATTTACGAAGTTATCAGACAGCCATGGAAAGAAAATAGTTGCTACATTCCATGATCAGCATTGTCATTGGTGAAAGAAGTGCAGAAGAGGTAAAAATAATATTTTCAACTAGAGATTTCAGGAAAGTTTCCAGGGGGAAGATGGGAGTTAGAAAGCAGAAAAATACAGGGAGTGTAGAGGGGTCCACCAGTGTCCTATAACCTAGGTTACCCGTAGGGGAGCTGTGGACACTACAGATGGGGGCATGTGACATTTACTAGGGAGTCAACTGTGACTGTTTGACAGAGGAATAAAATAAAAGTTAGGAGGAAGCCCTGGAAAGACCTGCATTCCTGTATGATTTTTATGCTAGGTAGATTTTCCTTATTCAGTTAAGAGATAATCATACAAAACATGGGAACCCAAAACTTGGTGGGGGGCTATTTATGTGATCTGGAGTAGATGAGAAAGTGCTTGTAGTGGAAATGGGCATGCCTTTGCTTTCAACCTGGGAAACTGGCTTAGGAACATTAATGGAGTCAACTCAGTAATGATGCCTTTTTTAGACTTAAAGGTCCCTGATTCTACAGCTGTGGTGTATTAGTTCAGACTGATATTTGGGGGCTAACACAACAGAAATTTGTTTCTCGCAGTTCTGGATTGAGGTGCTGGATTATTTGGTTCCTGGGAAAAGCCTCTTTCTGGCTTATGAGAGCTGCCTTTTCACTGTGTCTTCACATGGCCTTTCCTCAGTGTGTGCACATGGAAAGAGATCTGTCCTTCTTCCTTTTCTTCTAAGGCCTCCAATCCCATTAGATTAGGACTCACCTTTATGAGATCTTTTAACCATTAATTCCTAAAAACCCAGTCATTGTGGAGATTAGAGCTTCAACATAAGAATTTAGGGTATGCAGTTCAGTCTCTAGAATAGGCTACCCCCCCATCCCTGATCCTTTAGAATCAAAGACTATGCAGATTATAGTTTACTGGTTTTCATATAGTGTTTCTAGGACCATGAGGCACCCCAAGTAGTAACCTCTTCTGGAGAACACTCACAGGGGGCAAAATGAGGTGGGCTCTGCTTTACTGGTGTTGGCCAGGATTATGGACTGAAAACATGTATTAGGAAACCTTCCACCTATTTTGATTATTTCATTGTACCAGAGAGAGAGAGAAGCTCTTGAGATTCTAAAATTTAAAGAGATTTTCTCACAGTCACACATCAAAGCTGGAATTAATTCTGCCAGCCAATAAACAGAATTACAATTTTGTGCATAGACTGCTAACCTGGTGTTTAATTCATTGTTCCCCTTAGATTCTTCCAGGTCCAAGATGGGGAGGTCCTGGATGTGCCTACTCTGGACATGACTAATGGGTGACCCTCCTGGCATAGAGGGTTTTTGTTTTTTCTCAAAGATCTTGTCCAGAAGAATAATTAATGCCCTGCAGGTCAAGGAAGAAACTGATCTTTCATCTCTTTTTCCTTCTGCACCTGGTTCATACACCCAAACTTGTATAAGGCAGGAATTATGGGCTATTAAATAATTTAGATGTTTTTCCTAAACAAATGTGCCTAGAAAGTTATGCCATAAATGCCTAAGTGTCATTCCAATGTTCTGTCTGTCAGTCACCCAGAGGATTCAGAGGTAAATGGTTTTCACTGTGGAGATGGAGACAGATCTTGCCTCCTAGGGAGAGACTGATGTACTGATGATTTTCAGATCAGCTGTACTCTAAAAGAAACCATATGTCTTCAAGTGTTTTACCTATTCTGTCTTCCAGAAGGTTTAATGTTTCTGTCTTGGTGTTTAGATCTTTGATCCATTTTGATTTTAATTTAGTATATGGTGAAAGATATAGGTCCAATTTCATTTTTCTACAAACTGACAACCAGTTTTCCCAACACCATTTGTTAAATAGGCTATCTCTCCTCCGATGTATGTATTCGTATCCTTTGTCAAAGATCATATATTTGACTATGTCTGGAGACATTTCTGTGTCCTCGATTCTGTTCCATTGATCTATGTGTCTATCTTTATTCCAGTACCAAGCTGTTTTTATTACTATTGCTTTGTAGTATAGCTTGAAGTCTGGGATTGCTATGCCACCTGATTTGGTTTTATTGCTCAGTATTGCTTTTGTTATTCGAGGCTTCTTCCCTTTCCATATAAATTCTAGGATTGTTTTCTCTAGATCTGTGAAGTGTGCTGTTGGTATTTTGATTGGAACTGCGTTGAATCTGTATAACAGTTTTGGAAGTATGGCTATTTTAACAATATTGATTCTACCTAACCAGGAGCAAGGAACATATTTCCATTTTCTGGTATTCCCTTCGATCTCTTTTTTCAGAGTGCTATAGTTTTCTTTGTAGAGGTCTTTCACTTCTTTAGTCAGGTTAATTCCTAAGATTTCATTTTTGTTGAAGCAACTGTGAATGGTATTGTTTTCATAATTTCCTTCTCATCCTGTTAATTGCTGGTATATACAAATGCTAATGATTTTTGCAAGTTGATCTTATATCCTGCTACTTTGCTGAAGTTGGTTATTAATTCTAGGAGCTTTTTGGTGGAGCTCTTTGGGTCTTCAATGTAAAGTATCATGTCATCTGCAAATAATGATAATTTGAGTTCTTCCTTTCCTATAAGTATTCCTTTTATTTCTTCTTCTTGTCTAATTGCTCTGGCTAAGGTTTCAAGTACTATGTTAAATAACTGAAGACATAGGAGTAGGACAGGACTTCCTAAACAGAACCCCAATTGTGGAGGAAATAACAACAAGAATCAACAAATGAGACTACATTAGACTAAAGAGTTTCTGTACAGCAAAAGAGTCCATTAGGAGGGTGAAGAGAAAACCCGCAGAATGGGAAAAAATCTTTGCTAGCTACTCCTCAGAGAGAAGACTAATATCTAGAATATACAAAGAACTCAAACAAAATTAAAATACCTAAAACCAATGACCCAGTCAAGAAATGGTCCAGAGAAATGAACAGATACGTCATAGTGGAAGAAATACAAATGGCCAGTAAACATATGAAAAAATGTTCAATATCTATGGCTATTAGAGAAATGCAAATTAAAACAACTCTAAGATTCCACTTTACCCCAGAAAGAATAGCAATCATTAGGAAGTCAAACAATAGCAAATGCTGGCGGGGCTGTGGTGAAAAGGGAACCCTCCTACACTGTTGGTGGGAATGCAAACTAGTACAACCATTATGGAAATCAGTATGGAGATTTCTCAAGAGTCTGAATGTAGAAATCCCATATGACCCAGCCATTTCCCTACTACATATCTTTCCTGAAGAGCTAGCGATATCATACTACAGAGATACTTGCACAACAATGTTTATAGCAGCACAATTTGTAATAGCTAAATTCTGGAAGCGACTCGTATACCCATCAATGGATAGCTGGATAAACAAAATGTGGTATCTATACATAATGGAATACTATTCAGCTATAAAGAATGGCAAACTAGAGTCATTTGTAGGAAAATGGATGGACCTGGAAAATATAATGTTGAGTGAAATAAACCAGTCTCACAAGCTACAACATATCCCTCATTTAGTGAGGTAAAATACAAACAAAAGAAAAGAGTAAACAATGGATACAAAAAGATGAAGTGTTAAATATAAGCTAATAGACAAAGGGTTCAAGGGAACAAGAAGAGGGCAAAGGGGGAGGGGAATGGGAATCCAGAGGAATAATGATATCTTAAAAATAAGAACCTAGTAACCCATATTTAAATCAGTGACATGTACACTGGGTACTATAGTAATTTTATATAGTTGTGACTTACCGCTGTATGTAGGTGGTTGTTTACATTGCTCACTGTCATAAGCAAAAGGTACAATTAATTGTGGTCTGTAAGCTTGTGTGATTGCCTGAAAGTTTGTGTAATTTTGGATAAATTTTAATAAAAATAAAAAAAAATAAAAGAAACCATAGACACATAACAGAGGCATAGAAAAAAATTGTTGGGACAAAGGAGTAACCTGTCCAGTGTTCCTTCTGAGTTCAGAATGTCTAGACTTTGGGGTATAAAAGTTATATTTCCGGAAAAAGAATTGACTTTTAAAAAAACTTGATTTCCCTTATAGATAAAGGGGGAGAGAGTTTCACAGGTGGTGCCTGGAGTAAAGGCCTCTTCAGAGTCCCTTATCCACGGAGACACAGCAGAGCTTCTCACTGCTGCTTAATGTTCAGGGTGTGCAGATGGCCAAATGCTTGGACCATCTCCCTGTCACTCTTCACTCAGCATCCTTCAGGCTGCAGCCGAGATGTTGTATCTTCTCTTCAGAAGGACATTTCATGACCACTGTCTCTCCATTGTTACTGCCAACATTATACTCTCTTTCTCCTTCAGAGCATTTAACCCAGGTAAAATGATGCATTTATGTTTGATGTTTGCTTCTCCCATATTCTAAGCTCTGTTCAGGAGTGGTGCTAAATATCAATTCACTGTGAGTGCCTCATTCGTATATTGTATATTAGAGGCATGCCTGTACTTCCACTTTGTATTTCCACTAATATAACTGTGGACTGTATTTCCACTAATATGAAACTTTTGTTGTAGATCAACCATCTGTGTCTTCATGTTACACTTAATAATCTTGGTAGCCATTGATTTGCAGCCTAGAGCCAAGAAAGTGAAGGTGTATGAAAAGTGAGTTTATTCTGTAATCGGCCATTGAAAGATAAAATCCTAGAATGGAAATTCCTGTGATAAATTCATCAATTTAGTATTTTGATAAATGTTTATTGATCAAGTACTATATTACTCACATATAATAAGATAGACATAATCTCGGCCCTCATGGAGTAGATAAAAAATAATGAACAAAACTAAGCAGAGTTGTTGAGAGACCAAGCAACATAATGAGCTGAGTGTAAGTGAGGTGGGCTATATTGACAGGAGGCCGGGAAAGGTGTTTTACACCCAAACCTGGAGGTTGAGAATAAACTGGCCTCATAAAACATGGGCACAAGGAATAACAAATAAAAAGTACTTTAAGGCGGGATGAGTAACAGAAAGGAGACAAGAATAGTCAGAGGCGAGTAAGTGAGGGGAAGCAAGAGAATGGCTATGAAGAGATCTAAAATCATAATAACAACTTTGGATTTTATTATAAGATCAATGAAAAATTTTTAAACAGTAGAGATTGGATCAGAGAAGAGCAAGAGAGAATCAAAGTGACAAGTGGATCTATTGTAACACTCAAAAAGAAAGGAGATCACAGATTGACCTTGAGTGGTGGTAGCGGAAATAAAGAGAAGTGGATACTTGGTATTTATTTGGAGGTAGAAAAATGGATAGGTCTCAGTGATGGACTGAATATAGAGAGTGACGGAGAGGGACAAATTGAGGATGACTGTAGTATGACAAATGGCCCTTTCCTTGAAATCATGCATCTTCAGTTTGCCACTGAGTGACCCACTCTGCTGACCACCGTTATAAACCACCAAGGCTTTCACAATTCCCTCACTGGCATCACTTAAGCCCCATATTTAGCATCTTAATCCAATAATGTACAATCCGTATGCCTCATACCTTGATCTTCACAGCTCATTGAGCTTCTTTAAATGGTCTTCAACACATATGAATTAAACATGGTGGGCAAAGTGAGCGTGACTGTAAATGGCAGATATCCTTGCTCTCTCAGCCAAGTATTCTGAACAGAATCTAGACAGGGTTTATGACTGTAATATAATGCTAATGGCCACTGTCTTTGCAGGTATTTTTAGGAAAGATGGAGGAAGTAAAATGTCTCCAGGATAGAAGGATGTGGGTGAAAGAAAGGAGGGAGAGAAAGAGACAATCTGAAATACCAAGGACTGCCCAATCAAACTTCTTGACCAACTTGGATACTGGAATGGACGAAGTGCTCAGAGTTACATTAAGCCACACTGTGTGTATGGGAATAGTTAACTTCTCAAAGAAGAAGGGAAAGCTAGAGAGAACTGAGTAGAGAAGTGACACTGGTAATAGGAACAATGTGATGATCATTATTGAATTCTTACTATTTTGTCATGCGTTATGCTAAACCCTCTGGCAACATATATTATTTAATCCTCACAACATCTATTTTATTGCAAAAGAAAAGCAAGACTCAAGGAGGTGTAGGTAACTTGTTTACATAGAAATAGCTGGCAACTGATAGAATAAGATTAATGTGGCTGCAAATCTCGTGCATGTAACTACATTACACTGCCTTTTTAAAACGGGGAAGGAATAGATAGGAGGCAGAGGAGAAATCAGATAGAAAGAAGGAGAGAGGGCCTAGGAGGATAAATATACTTGATATTGCAAAAGAGTATTTGGCTAAAATGAAGGGGAATCTAACCTCAAGGGAAAAAAGTGTATTAGTATATGACATGAGTCTTATGAAATTGCTAGAGATGAATATAGTGTTAGCAGCCTCCTGCTCTACTTCCCTGCTGGCTGTCGACTCCTAATTTCTGTCTTTATTGCTGTTTCTGCTCCCAGCTATGAAACTTTTCACTTTGGGATAAGCCAACTGCTCCTTACTTCTCGGACTTGACTCAAAGCCCATTCCAGGAATGAGGGGAAGAGAGCTCCAAAGACCTTGATTCCTGAGTGGAGGCAATTCATGCCTGATGAAAGACCCCAAAGAGACAGGACTGTGCCGTAATTAGCTGAGCTTTACAAAACCCACTCATGTTAGATATTCAATTCCCCTGTTCCTGCTCCAGGTGTTTAAAGAAATTCCCCAGGCATCCTTGACACTGTGTGTCCCAGGAGACATACCAGGAAAAGACTGGTTTAATTCTCAGAGAAAGAGGACTAGAGTAAATGAAGGCTCCTAATCTCTGGGTCTGTATCCACACTCACCACACTTAGTCTGTCAGTAAGTTTGCATTGCGACTGGACTACATGGCAGTGTACCGACTAGCGATAAAGTCTATATCAGCACAATCAATACTGATGTGCCACACCCTGTACTAGGTAGCAGAGCCACAAGGAGGAATCAGGCAGTTACACTGTTCTCATGAAGCTTACAGAATACTGAGGTAGCTATTTATCAAATGAGGAATAATGCCAAGGTGCATTTGTAGTAAAAGAGAAATATAAACATTCTAGTATTCTGGTGATAGAAAAACTCAGTTTGTGACCTTTAGTAGCTTTTTGATCATGAACAAGTGATTTATAGCACCAGTGAACCTTGATTTCCTTATCTACAAAGTAAAGAACTTTCATTCATTCAACAAATGTTTATGGAACACCCCTGAAGTTACTGTAGCTTGAGTGACAAGAGTAAGCCTCTCTGGCAGCGGAGTGGCATTTATGCTGAGAGCTGACCGATGCGGAGGTATTGGCTGTGTGATGTGTAGCAGGGGGAGGTATTCCAGATGGAGGAAGAGTGCTCACAAAGGTGGGATGTGTAGAACCCTGTCTTCTACAGCCCACTGGTGAGGCATCGTGAGGTACTGAGACAAGACTGGCTTATTATGAATTTCGTCCTCAGTATTTCTAGATATGGTTATTATTTTGATACAAAAATCCCTACCCTCATGGGCCTCCTTTAATAACTGGAGAGGTAACATCCAGGGTCTTCAGAGCAGAATGCAAGACAATGGACAGCAAAGTGGTGAGGCTTAGCGATCACGTGCCTTGGAGCATGGGGATGAGAAGAAGGTCATGAAGGAAGGGGCGGGGGTATTCTTTTTGTCTTGGGGGTTATACCTAACAGTGACTGTGGTCTGAGCCAGCGATGCTCCAAGCAGGGAAAACCGCGGATGTTGAGCTGCAGCTAGCAGTTTTCCTTTTCATTGTCACCAAATCTGCCTTCAGAGTGGAAAAGTCACATTGCAGAGATTGTTTTGGCTCCCTTGTAGGGTGTGGGGCAGCAGAGGGCAGATCCAGAAAGAAGCTGGAGGGAGAATAGGAAGAACTGAGGGGGCCAAGGAAGCAGCCCCAAATAAGAAGTTTACTCCGTGGTTAGATCATTTGTGGTCATCAGATCCAAGGCTTTTTCCTACCTCCAGCCCATCCATAAAGCACTCAGGATTGCAGGTGACATGGTTCAGGCACTGGCTTTTTAATTCCAGCTTCATTTCAATTCCAGGATTGGTTTTCTTGCTGTAATCTGTTTTGGAGACATACCAGTATTTCAGACAGTCCAGGACCACAAACCAATAAATACAAATGAAAACAAATCAGCTCAAAATATATTTTCTCTGTCTCTGGCAGGCTGAGCCCCCAGTGGTGACAATTGTAGAGGAGGTGAGCAACCCCCAGACTACTGCCAGATAGGCTGGTCCCCAATCTCCTCCTGTAGTGAGGAACCTTTAATCACACTGGCCCTTCCAATGAGTGGAAATGCTTCATCCAAGGTGACTTTTTCACCTCAGAAGGAGGCTGGAAGCTGCTGTCTTGGCTGCAGTATCAAGGAGTCTTGGTTTCTCTCAGGGGTGTTGTGAAGGGTCCTCCTCAAACAGTACATGGTCCACTCACTCGGGGGGAAGTAGCCAGCCTTCTTATCTCTGGAAACACAGACCTCTGTTGTAGATGCAGTAACTGTGAGGAGAGTTGGTGGGTGTGGCCATCCAGGGTAGAGGAAAGGGGGCAGATTTGTGTTTGACCAGTAGCTCTTGGAAGAGAAAAACCCCAGTTAACAAATGGCCCAAGATAGAAGGAAAGCTTTCTGACATAAATTCAAGTAAAAAGTAGAATCAGCATTCTTGTGAAACTGTAATCAAAGAACTATTTATTGGTGCTACTGCCTGAATTTAAGTAGACTAATAAAATGACCTCAAAATCACTCCACTAGTACTTATAAGGCATCTACTGTTTGCCAACACCTCTCCATACTGTCTCTTTTCTCTAGAGCTGTGCTGCTACTCTAGATCAGAGGCCATCAAAATATGACCCTTAAAACATATCTCACCACAATTTTGTCAATAAAGTTTTCTTGGATCACATGGATACCCATTTATATATGTATCACCCATTCCTGCTTGCATATTGGCAGAGGTAAGTAGTTGTGAAAGAGACTATATGGTTTACAAAGCTAGAAATACTATTTTGCTCTTTATAGAAAAAAATGTGTTGGCACCCTGATGTCAAGCTTTGTGTCCTGATGCAGAATTTACAGTGCAGTGGTAGCTGGAGAGAAGTGGGTAGGAAGGAAGAAGGGAGATACCAGGTATTGAATAAAACATGGTCAGAGCATAGTAGATAAGCACACAAACCCCTGAAACAAATGGACCTTGGTTCAAATCCCAGCTCTGTCACTTACTAGTTGTAGGTTTGGGCTTGGGTCAAGTTTCTTAGCCTTTCTACATCTTAGCTTCCTCATCAAGAAATGACCCTGACAATTGCATTTATCTCACAGGGTGGTCATGAGGATTAGAGTAATTAATGTAAGTGTTGTTTAATGCATAATAAGTGCTCAGAGGGGAGAGATTGTTAGTTTTACTACTAATGTGTACTACTCGTGAGTGAAATACTCCATATTTTTTAGCTCAGTTGATTCTTGCACTGGTCCTATGATGTAGATACTGTATTATTGTTTCCATGTCACAGGAGGGGGTTTGTGACAACACCACCACAGGTCCCAAGGCTGTGGCTCATGCCATCATACATCCTGTTGATCCTTTGGGAAACAGAATGTTATAGTACAGTGGTACCTCAGTTCACAAACTTAATTTGTTCCATGATTTTGGAAAAAATGACCACTTTTGTTTTTGTGTGGGAAAGAATGCTGTGGCTGTGTTTATCACCCAATGCAGAGCTTGCAAACAAAAACAAAATTTTTCTAAACGCTTGTTCGCAAACCATACTGTTTGCAAACAGAAGTGTTCATGAATCGAGGCCCTACTGTACCTCCAAGGAGGCTGAGTGAGGTCCTGGGAGGATTGAGTCATTTCTTACAGCCATATCAGTAGCAGTCCCAGATCAGGAGCAAATTTTAAGGATGTTTCCTGAGGGGCAGAGAGGATAGGGGCTTCTGGCAAAGTGGAGACAGAGCACACCCACCATCCTACAGATGAAATGGGCATCTGGGCAACTTCGTGGCAAGAAATGGAATCACAGTTGTCAGAACCTGAGAAGCTGTGTGTCAGGAAGTTGACAAGGTCTGCTTTGGAACATGGGATGGAATTCCATGTTTTCCTCCATTTCTGGTCACTCACACCTTTAATGTCACCCATAGCCTCTTTGTGTCATCCCAGGACTGGATAGACAGTGCCTAGGCTGAGATTCAGATAATGTTTAATAGTCACATAGAAGGAGAGTGGAGGGTGGTGAAGCAACCAGGTAGTATCTTGAGACTACATCATGTAAATTTTAATGCAAACTCCAGAAACATTATTCAGTTACCTGGGTCTATTGCTGTCACCTGGTTTCAATCAGTATATCTTCTTGAAAAGTTCAAAGGAGAGAAATCTATGTGGAGCCTGCTCTGTAGGGACAGCATGGTGGTGCCAGAGTGACAGCGAACTGATGTCCCTGCTATCTCCCAACCCGCATGGTGACACAAATGACATGAGAGGAGAGTGAACAAGTGGGAATCTTTCATACATTCACATACCTAAAAATCCAGCATTTATTGAGCTCCTGTTGTGTGCCAGGCTGCATACTGGACCCGAGTTGCAGGACTAATGGGATACCACAAAGTCCGTAAGGCATGAAATCTGAGTTTGCTTTACCACGGGATTGGCTCCGAGGGAAGCTCCAGCTTCCTTGGGCAGAACAAGGGCTTACAGCTGCTTCCTTCAGCTGTCATGGTGATGCTTTATGGATGGTAGAAGGGATAGAACGTTTCTCCAAAAGCAATCCCTCCATTCCCTGGGTACAACACAACACCCAATGCTGGCTCATGAGGATTGTTTGGTCTTGTACAGTTTCTCTACTTCATTGTTTTTCATTTCTTTTCCATTTTGCACCCAAAAGGGTGGGCTTCATTAAGCTAATTAAAAGGTCATCAGGGGGAAATATGACAGACAACCACTTGGGCTTTCCTGAGTGGCATGGTCATTGGCTCTGTTTCTTGTTTTAAATTCTGAGCCGCCTCTGGTCCTGTGTCTGTGGGAGATTGAGAGCAGGAGAGAAGCAGCAACAAGGTGCAGGAGGGGAGAATGACAAAGACCTTTTTCAAGTGGCTGAACCAAAGCCTTAGAGTGGTTTCCATGCCCCTCTTCATTCTTCCGCACACATCATCATCTAATATAACACAAGAATTACAGTCTGAAAATTGCTGGTGGTGTTTGGAAGGAGCATACCCATGTGGAGTTGCTGCTGGAGGACTGACGTAAAAGAAGATGCCCAGATTCTTTGGTCAATTATGTGCACATGAGTGTCAGGGCAGGTCTCGCTTATATCTACTGCAAATTCTATTATTATTGTCCAAAGTCATACATCTCTTGGGCTAGAAGAATGAAATGCACATTTAAGATCATGATAATTGTTCTTGCTTGGTGACAACTCAGAGCACTTCTCCCCCATCAGAATTTTCTCCATTGTTGATGTAATTCAGGCTTTGTCTCAAGGTGGTTCTAGTTTACCTTTGAAATGCAGAAAATGTTTATGTTGTTTTAAAATTTGAACAGTTTATAATACAATCTCATGTACAACAAGAGCCCTGTTCTGATCTGAAAGGTACACAGAGAAAGTAGGTGCAGCTGAGACACTGCTCACTTATACTGAGACAGTTGAGGGCAGGAGAATAGGCTCAGGGCAGCACTTGGTGGCTAGAACAGACGTGTGGTTTTTTCCTGTCCATCCTGGGGCTCCTCCTGGGGGGGATGACTACTCTCTGGCTTCTATTCTTCCTCTACCACCCTCTCTTAGAGTACTAACCATCTGGCTTTTGGCTGCAGTGGAGAAAGTTTATGGGCTGCCTCTCTACTTGTGAAATAGCCACACACTCACTTCAGGCTTCTGTGAGCCAGGCTGATGGAGCATAGTTGCTCCGACTATGGTGAACTAATTAGTTAATTTCTGGGAAGTTCGAGGCACAAAGTCCTCAGCCTCCCCTGGTGCTTACTTTCTTTTCTAAGAAGGAAGAGAGAAAGAATAAGAGCAAGGACAGGTGTGTGTGTGTGTGTGTGTGTGTGTGTGTGTGTGTGTGTGTGTGCGTGTATACACAAAGTGGGGCATGTCTGACATGTCTGAGTTGTTGAATGTCTGTGTGTTCTAAAAGTAAGGTACTCAGATACTGGGCACTACATTATAATTTTTTTGACTTTGTACTGTGGAAATTTAAAGACACATGAAAGTTGAAAGAAGTTTATAGTGAATGTCTGTATACTCACTATCCAGCTTCTATTGTTGGCACCTTACTGCACTTGTCCTATCACATATCCATTTATCTCTCCATCCTTCTAGCCACCCCTGAAACCATTTCAGCTCCCAGATCACAGACAACTGAATCAGAAACTCTGGCGTTAGATGCAGTAATCTATGTTTTAACATACTTCCCAAGTGATTTTGTTACTCACTCAAATTTAAGAACCACCCATTTTTTCTGTATTTCAGTATAAACTGGAGGTATTGGTATATTTTCCCCAAGTGCTTAATTCAATACATATTTATTGAGCACTTACCAGGTGCATCTATTCTTGATGGTAGAGACACAAATTTTCAGTCTGATAGACACAAAATAACTGTTCCTAAGCCAGAAAAGAGAGAAAATGAAATAAGAGAGGGAAGAAGGAGGGAAGAAGAAAGACAGAGGCAGAGAGAAAAAATGAAGCATCTGGGCATGAAAGCAAGTAGGTAAAGCAGAATTGAAAACTTCATGTGGTCATTGGCACATTCAACTGACTAGAAGAAAACAAATCAGAAGCCTATACATTTTTGAAGGACTTGTGCTATTATCAAGGGATTTAACAATGTCCGGCCCAGTAGGATTCACAAATTTGTTACAGATCAGAGGCTGCTCTGCGCCTGTCATTCTTCCTCCTCTTTCACCGGGAATGATTACTGCAGTTCCATGGCCCTCGTTTCGTCCTGGTCAAACACAGAAGCCGCTCTCCAGGGTGCTGAAGCAAGAGTCCGCCCGTCTTTGCCAAGGACCGACTCGGCACGAAGCAACCCTAATTACCGGGTAGACATTTGGGTCGCCAAGCAAAATTTTAGAAGCAACTTCAGGATTTAAAAAGAAAAATTAACTGCCGTCCAAATTCTATCACTGTGGAGAGGAATGAGAGAGAAAGAGTTTCATGGTGCTTCTTTGTTGCTTTTTACCAAGGCAAATAATTAGACCTAAATAAGTACAACTTTCTGATAGAGAGTGTCATTTCCTATATACTGCAAGAGCTTAGATGAATTGACTTTGATATGTGAGTGTAGTACTTTGTGATACTTTAGAGCAGTATTTCTAAAGTGTGGTCCTTGGCTCAGCAGCAATAATATCAGCCAGAAACCATTTATAAAAGCAAATTCTCAGCATTCATCCCAGACCAAATGAATCTGAAACTCTGGATGTGGGTCCAAAATCTGTGTTTTAAATACATACTTCTGGTGATTTTGGTGCTCCCTAGAGCTTGAAGACTCCTGTGTATGGAGCAGTGGTTCCCAGTGCTTATTGTACATTAGAGTCACCCACCGTGTGGAAAATATTGAGGACAGGTTCTACCTGCATCCCCCAAATTTGAATCAGAAGCTATGGGAATGATGCCCAGGCTTTGGGGTACTTTAGATTTTCCATGACTGGTTCTAAGTACAGTTAATGTTGAATTGCTCCCTTAAAATTTTATTGAACACATAGAAATATCCACTGAGTCGATAGGGGACTAATACTCACAACAATGTAATATCAGACTGTCAGCCTTGGACTTCTGGGCCTGAAACCTTTCATTCCTTGGAGGCCAATTAGACTCATCAAATCCATACAAGGACATCACACTGACACAAAGTAAGAGAATACCGAGGACATTTTTGTAGTGACACAAACCAGTGGGGTTTTGTCATCACAGATTATAAGGCCCAATTAGTGGTATTGTGTAGAGCAATGCCATCATATAACAACTCTCTACTTACTCATCTCTGCTCCCCCAGTATCCCCCTTGATTCTGGATAGACAGGGAAATATAGCCATGTGAAGCAGAAATTATGAAACCAGAAGATGTAGAAACTTTTGTAAGTCATTTTGGGGAGTGAGGATGTGGAGCTCTCAAGGTAGCACTTCTGATTTCTGTGATTCAAGAAATGTGACACTACATTTCTTGCAGTGTGTGGTTGGATCTCCAATTGGGCAGGCTAAAAGGAAAAAAAGATAGTGTTTCATAAATGGTAAAGAGTTATAGAAATTTAAAGCAATTGTATAAATTTTTTTCTGTTTTCTACCAAAACAGTCTGATTCTAAAAGAATCTGAATACTTTGAATGAGCCATCTTAGTATCATTTCTATTCAATCACAGTTCTTGGGAGCTGTGAACTCAGTTGAAAATTTAGTATTTAAGACCAGTCATGGCTTCATCTCCCGGTTCTTCCTCTAAGTTTTAAAAAAATGACCCAGATATTAGGTCCTCTAAAATCCCATCAGATTACACCTGTCTTTAAAGGCACTGGAAAATGATATTTTAGAAGAAATTAGGACACGTAGGAATCACCTTTTGAGGAAGTGAGGAACGCAGCTAAAATGCCTTCTGTTCATATCATTTATTTTTTCCTTATGTCTCAAAGACATTTTTAATCAGTGTTTTGAAGACTGGATATCATTTAAAGAAGTTGAGGTTTCAAGAAGAGCAAGGGTAGTATTAGAAATATTTTTTAAGAAAACTTGTTTCATTTCACTTTGAACAGATGCCAAAAGATATCTTTTCATCCTAGTTCAAAGCTATTTGAGACACTGAAAACTGCTTCCTTCCAAAGTTGCTTCTAGAGGCTCCATGCTATTCCCCTGCATTATTTACCATTATGAGTACCCAGAATAGCATTATTTTGGCAAATATAGGGCATGAGGCGGGAGCCAGGGTTGGGGAGGTAATTACCAGCCCATCATGGAAGCCATGCCCGAGTTAAAAAGGAAAATGGAGCTCCTTTTTCAGGCATCGTTCAAATTGTAAGGAATTTCAGATCATTTAATTTTGTAGGCTTGGGATCACACCAGGAGAAAGAAAAACAATATAACTGTTTTCTTTGCACTGCCTTAGGTAAATAAAATGCAACAGATGGAGAAGATGATGGGGGTACTATAGCTCACATCTTCAGCTGTAGAAAAGAATTTTGTCCCTAGTATCTTTCTCCTTGATCCCTGATTTTCAGTCACTTTCTGAATCCTCCACCCCAGGGCCAAGCCCAGGCTAAGACAAGCAAGGCTCTTGTGGTAGAAACTTTAAAGACATACTTACTCGCAGGTGAGCACCTCCTTAGAGTGAACTTCTCCCTAAAGTTTGAACCCTAGATACCCTGCTTTCCTCACCCTAGTGTAGGCCTTGCTCCACCTATTCTAAACACCTAGTTTTACACACTAGTGTCCTCTGCCTAGTGCCCATATGTTTCTTCCCTATTCTAGCACAGGAAAGTTAATGGAGACACTAATTCATGCCAATGTGTTGGGAGCATACTGATTACTCACTCTCAAGAATATGTGTATATTCACAGAGGAGTTACACAGAGGCAATTTTTTTTTCCAAAGAGAGGCACATTTCAGCCTTGGTGACTTCTCTTTTCTCTTAACTATAACATTCCTTGCCTGTATTATCCACTAGGCACTTGAAATATCCTAATGAAATGGCAGGCTCCCTTGGGGACAATTTTGACTATTCTCCATAGTTTCTACTTTGTTTTGTGTCAAATATAATCATTTTTGTGCTGATTAACTTGGAGCTTAAGGGTGAAATTTCAGATATGGATGGGGAATATATTTTGGGAATGGTGTCCTTTTTTTAAAATTTTATTTTAATGGTACATTTTAGATGTACATAGTGATAACATTCATCATAGAGGATTTGTACCTGTACGTGATGTATCTTGTTGCTTCTTTTTTTCCCATTCCCCTCCCCTCCCCTCCCTTCACCCCTCCTCCCTCCTTATTTACAAAAGCTTCATTTCCATTTTTTCCTTCCATTTCTTATTTCTCTTGTCCCTCCGTTCCTTTCCCCCTGCCCTTCCCTGTTCCCTTTCCCATTTGGACATTTTCTTCCCTTTCCCAATATAATACATTTTAGTCTTTATTTACACTTTCAGTTTCTCACACCAGAGAAACAATAGGGTATTTAAACATGTGTGTCTGATTTATTTCACTTAAGAGTATAGTCTCAAAATGCATCCATTTACCTAGAAATATCTCATGCTTATCATTCTTTATGCAGAGTAGTACTCCACTGTATTAAAAAACCACATTTTCTTTATTGGGAATGGTGTCCTTCTTGAGCTGAGATGTGCCAGCACAAATAGCCAACACGTAGGATAAGAAATGGAAGCAGTAGGCAAGTCATTGTGAAAGGAAGAGGAGACCACCCTGTATTGGAGAAACACAGAATATTTTGTTCAGGCAATGGGCTTTGTGCTGAAGAGGTGAGGGCATAGGCATTCCAGGCAGATGGAACCACATAAATAGAGGCAGAGACATCAGAATGGGCCCAGGTAGAGTTATAAGAGGATGGATTTGAATAAAAATTCATGGAAGCAATGCAAGATAAGGTTGAAAAGAAATGTTGGGATAAGATTGGAAATGGTTATAGATAAGGGCTTTTAATACCATTTGAAGAAATTTAGACTTCGTGGGACAGAGAATGAGATGTGCAGGTTGAGTCTGTTGAATCTGAGGAATATGGGAAAGATTCCATTTACTTTTAACATGTCTCCTTCGGCCCATTAAAGTTGAATCTGAGTTTCCATTAGAGATTAATGCATTTGGAGTGACAGGTCTTAGGTCCTTGGGATAGGTCTTAGGTAAACAGCATCTGAGTACTGTATAAACATTTATTCGTACTTTAGTGTAAAGTGGTAAATGGATATTTTCCTTCTAGTAACTCAAGAAAATTCAGCAACTGGGCTACATGTATAAACAGATTTGCTGTCTACAGAGGGCAGACGTTGACAGGAACCTCCACTATGGCACTTGGGGCAACAGACTAGGATGGAAATAGTGATGACAACGGAGCAGCAGCAGCCAATGGGTAACAGACATCATTGATGTTAAGTCATTAACAAGTCACAAATCAATTTCGTCTCCACTCTTTCATCTTAGCTTCCCCGCAACTCTGAGAGGGCGATGAGACAGTGAGGATCTCACAAATCAGGACACTGAGCATCACAGAGTGTTCATCTGGTCTAAAGGTCAGCTGCCACCTTCGGATTGGGACTTGGGTCTGTAGAATCCAAATGCTCTTTTCACCATTCTGCAAAGCTTGCCTACTGCACATTCTGTCCAAAGGTCAGGCCCTCAGGGAGCTCCATCTGTGGTCCCTTCATTACATACTATCATGCATCTGAGACGGTAACTCTTGGAGCCGTGAACACTAACAAGTCTGGGTGATAAAACTGAGGGGCTTGCTCTTGGTCTTCCATCTTTGAACTTCAGTTTGTTTCCTCCTTGTCAGCGGATGTCATAGTCCCTTTCTTGTAGCTGAGACACAATACCGAACACCTGCGATTTAAACGAGTAGTGGGTTATTTTGGCTCAGTTTGAGGGGTTGCAGGGCATGTGTTGCTGGACAACTCCAAGGCAGAAACAGTGTGGTAGAAGCAGAGAGAGAAGGAGGAGGTGGGGAAGGAGATCTTTCCTTCCAGGTATAATTTCCAGTGACGCACATCCAACTAGGTCCCAACAGCAAGTCAGCTCTAACACTCCAATGATCCAGTCACATTCTAAATATGTGAGGCTTTGGGGGGACACCCCAGTTCAAACCATAAGAGTGGACTTTCACAATAAGCATAGTAGAAGAAGGAGTACAGGTGGTTATAGGGGGGTGAGCAAGTGTTGTTTTAACAAAAACACCAAATATTTAATATTACAGGTATTGCTTAGCCATGTTGCTGGGACTCACAGAGAGAAGACGCTGCACCTAACTACCACTGGAGTTCTTTTCATGTGATTATTTATACTGTTCATTATGCTGATTACCTCAAAACCCTAAGCAACTGATTTCCTATTGAGTCTCCATTTGCTCTTCTCCCCGTGGAGACTCCTGCTTCCTAAGACTGGAGCCTGCACTGGGAACAGATGCTTGGGGCCTTCAGGGCAGCCTCAAGGGAACTGTCTGGGAGCTTGGAATTGGTGTGTCAGGAAAGAAAGCCCTTAGTTAAGCTCACCCTGGCACACAGGGAGGCAGAGAGGAAGAGATCTGCCAAAACAGAGAAAAACAATGACTCACTTTTACAGTAACACAGCTGACAGAGTGTGCAACCCAGCTTATCTCCGCAGGTCTTTGTGACAACCCGAGGGAGCAGGCAGGGCAGATAGCACCTTGATGAGACTAAGGCTGAGCAAGGCCTCTCCTGAGGCCATGTGAATGCAGACTTTTGAGGCTGGGACACAAACTCAGAGCATCTGAGACCTGGTGTGTGTGCTTCTGCTGAACGTCCCTGCATCTCTAGAGAAACCTTGAATATTGATGGTTTTGTGCACCTCAAGAGAGCAGAAATTATCCAGATTCGGAGAGCACTCCTACACAATTTCAGCTCCATATAGCCATTTATTTTTAAAACACTGGCAGATGTGCTTCTAGTGTTGAGCTTAAAGATCAAGCTCTGGTGTCACTAAGAAATTCTCCTGCTTGAACTCTGGCTCTCCCCTGGGTTTAGTTGCCCCTTCTTATGGTATAGATCTAAAAGGTTCCTCCAGTCTCGTGTGTTCAGAGGTGGGGGGTTTAGAAGTGACTAGATCATGGGAGTGCCATACTCATTAGTGAATTCTTCTGTGGACAAGTTGGTTGGCTGAATGTGCTGTTGGGATGTGGAGTCTGCTTGGAAGAGAGGTCACTGAGGGTGGTCTGGAAGGGTTTATTCTCATCCACAGATCCTCTCTTCTCTCTCTACTTCATGGTCACCATGATGTGAGCAGCTTTCTTCTGTCAGGCCCTCCCACCATGCCATTTCCGCCCTGGGGTCGACAGACCATGGGCTGAATCTACTAAAACTCTGAGCCAAAATAAACCTCTCCCCTTTAAAGTTGTGGGTGCCAGGTATTTTGTCTCAGCAACAGGAAAGTGACTGCTACACTCCTCCACCACACTGTTGCCATAAACTTTACCTCCACTATAGCACTTATGGCTTGTTTATTTATCACTTGTTTCTTTACCAGGTGACAGCCACTAAGCTGTTAGCTGTTTGGATACGAGTCAAATCATTGATTCCCCATGATGCTTAAAACAATACCTAGAATGTAGTTGGCAGACAATACATCTGGAACAGAATGAAATTAAGCCGAATGGTAGAGGCTAATACTAACTGCCCTTGTTTAAGTCCTTTGTCCCTCTGTGGTTTGGTCCATTTCTTTCCTGCTTGACATTTTTGTGCCTCCTTCTTTCTACATACAGAGGATCTGTGGTTCCCAGAGAGAAGGCTGAATGCAAGATCTTTCCTTGGTGGTGGGGCTTGCATTTTAATCTGTGGACACTGCCAGTGTAGAGTTCCTAGCATTGAACCCTGTTCTCTGGTAGTAGCAGCCATAGTGTTATACTGGAGAAGGAAAGCTGGTGTTCACCTGATGTACTGCTGTGCTGTGAAGTGGAGGGTGTCTCTGACGCTGTCGGTCTCTTACCTGTAGGCAGTACAACAGAACATCATGTGTGCACATGGGTGTGTGTATGTGTGCACACTTCTATGTGCACCCCAGAGCTAACTCCTAGAATGAGAAGAAAAAATAGAAGAGAAGATGACCACACATAGTCTATTTCTTCCTTACAGGTAAAACCATCACAAGAAAAGCCCAAAGGGAAGAGCCCTAATATACTCTAGTTGGAGCAAGCCATGTTCATCTCAGCTCCTCTACCTCTGTCCTTGCTCCCTTCTGCCACAACCAGAAGACCCTACCTAGAGCTGGTACCTGGAATTTGGGGGAAAGGACCACATCAAATCTCCATCAGGTCCCCACTGAGCCCAGTAAACCTATTTAATGTACAGGAAAATATGGGCACAATGCAGGATAAAGGAAAAGGACAGAACTAATGACCAAGGACAGAGAGTTTGACTTATTCACTTATTCCCCAAACACCATCAAAATTTACTGTCCACAAACTTGTGCTCAGGTCACTCAGTCTCCTTTCCATTAGGGTGCACACAGTCTCCTAGTCATAGATATTTTTCTTCCTTGGTTCAGCAAACATTTTTGCATGCCTCCTCTGTGTCAGGCACTGTGAAGGATGTTGGACAGGCTAGACCATGCTGACCCCTATCCCTGGATTTGTCCACACTTCTGTTCCTGACATTGGTCTCAGCTTTGCTTGGATTAGAAGCTCTTGAGTGCAAGAACTGACTTCTAATCATCTCTATCTCCCTCCAAATGCCTCATGCAGTACCTTACCCACAGGTCCTACCTCCCCTCCTCCCTTCCCTTTTTTCCCCTCCCCTTCCCACTCCTTTCTCCTTCCTTCCTTCATTCATTCCTCCCCTCCTTCACTCTCCCCCTTCTTTCTTTTCAGTGCTGGCAATTAAACCCAAGGCCTCACACATGCTAGGCAAGCAGCTACCACTGAGCTACACCCCTAGCCCACCACATATTTCTTGAATGAATAAATAAATTAATGAATGAAGTACCAGATATGATCCCTCTCTCCAAGGAGTTTACAGTGCATTAAGGAAGAAAATAAATAAATGAGTTCCAAGATAATTTGTAATTTTATGATTCTGTTCTTATGAAATATTTATAATAATACAGTGCAGAATATAATACATTCCATTTAAGTATGTGAATTATCATAGGAGTGAAGAAACCCAGGCTTAGATCTAGCCAATTATTGAGTACATGTAGTATTCCAGGAACTTCTGAATTATCCACCTTCTTTCATTGTTTCTAATTCAGAGTATGGTATAGTTTCATGATAACAGTACATAGTGCTTATCGAGTGCTTGTTTTGTGCCAGGCAATATACCTATGTCCAGTCTTTAATCTCTGCAACAAGCCTGCTACCTGTAGGATTATCATCCTATATTGGAGATGTGGAGAAGCAGCGATTTTTCCAAAACAGATAGAATCAATTATTGGCCACATTGAGGCTCAGATCCCATCCGTTTGATATAGATAGCTGGGCATTTCATTAATTTGCCTGGGATGTGTGTAGACTTGGGACATGTCGTCTATCTGACTCCTATCCCAGCTCTTGCTACTTATGTGACTTTAGAATCCCATCCTCCCTGCATATCTGCTCCCTGGTTCACAAAACAGATAGCAACCACTACCTTGAAAGACTGTTGGAGGGTTAAATGAGATAATCTGTGTGTATGCCCGTCATACGGCAGTAGTCAATGTATGTTAGTTTCCTTTTTGAATAAAGAATAAAGTAACTTTTTAAAAAATGGACCAGCAAATAAGTCCTTGTCCCTCAAACCTGCCCTGTTAGGTCACTGTTCCTGCCCCTGGTTAGATTCTACAACTTTTCTGGTCACTTTCGGATATTAGAAGTTTTACTTACAGGTATTAAAAAGGCCATGTGGATCTAGATCAATACTCTCATTTCACATCCAATTTAAGCTTTTCCCTTTCTTCCTGATTTGGGCCCTACTCATGCTCAGCAACTGCTGTGGGGTGAGAGTGGTGGTTAATTTCTTTAAACTCCCCTTTTCACAACATGCTGGCTGCTGGCCACTGCCTGGGGCTTCCTCAGGGCTGAGGTGGGAGGGGAAATGAGAGGGAAGTGCATACCTACTCCCTCTGATTTACAGCAGGGGCCTGTGTGTACCCTTTGGGTGCCCTTGTCGCTGGCTCCTGTGGCTTCTTTAAAGGGGTCTCTCAGTTTTCCAACAACACTGGGGGCTCTGCATGGCCTTTGGTGACATTCCCTAAGCTTCTTCCCCAAGGTAACCCCACAGCTTCTTTGCTGGTCACCTCATTCCAGCGTTCAGTCCACTGGGGCAGGTCCCCCCAAGAAGACACTCATTCAGTTCCTGTGGTGACACCACTTGTTCCGGGGAGAGCCCCCACAGGCCAAGGAAGCTGCAGCTGTGGTGGGCAGCTCTGTCCAGGCCTGACCTTCTGATTTTACCAGCTGAGGACCAGCTGCTACTTTCCAGGCTATGTGCCGAAGGAAGAGATCTCTCACTTCTTTACAGACAATCTGAATTTCCTAAAGGCTTTTCTCTCTTGGACTGAGGAGAGGGGCAATGATCAGTACTCTTTACTGGGCTGACAACTTCCAGTGCACCCTTTCTCAGAACCACCCTTGGTTAACCCGTGGCCCTCCTTACACGTGGGACTGAGGTGGGTGACAAGATGAGGGTCACAGATGGAAATTCTTTATTTCTTAGTAAATTCTGTAGATGAGATATTTCCAAACATCCTTTTTAGACTGTGTGGGCATTTAGCCATCATTTACCTCATCTGTGGGGCCTTAGCCCAAACTTCAAGACAACAAAAACATTTTGATTTAACATACTGCAGAGTTCTCATCCT
Source organism: Hystrix cristata (assembly GCA_004026905.1). Taxonomy (NCBI): domain Eukaryota; kingdom Metazoa; phylum Chordata; class Mammalia; order Rodentia; family Hystricidae; genus Hystrix; species Hystrix cristata. Next base: position 28,667 of record PVJO010011996.1, on the reverse strand, counting down.
GTTACAGTTCTCACTCCCTCACACCACCCACACACACATATGTGCGTGCGCACACACACACGCATATATGCACACACACGCACACACCTTTTAATCAGAAAAATAATGCACATAGTTTTAGAAGTCAAATAGCATTACAAAATTAGTATTAGAGAAGAACATTTTCCTCTCCTATTCATTCAGACTCTATGTCCTGTTACCTAAAAGCCACCACTTCCAACTATTTCTGCTGTTTATTTTGGCCATTCCTTCCTTATTCTAAATGACATGCATGTATAGCAATGCTGGATTTAAAATTTTAGATATTTTCTATTGTCTTCCTCATGCAAAAGAGGACAATTAAGATTGCTGACTATCCTCTCTCCACTGCCCCACAAATATGTTCTTTCTCCTGCCTTCTTAATACAGTTATTGCAATGGTTAATCTTGATTTCCAACCTGATTGGTTTAAAAAGTGCCAAGGAAATTGGTAAAGCACCATCCAGAGACAACTGGATCAGGAGGGCTCTAACTTTATCAGTGGATCGATCCATTCATGAGAGCATAAGGGGATGAAATTATTAGGATGTAACAGAGACAGTAGAAGGGCCTGGTTGGAGGGAGCAGCTCGTGAGGGCATGACTTTGGCATTATCGGTGCTTCCTGGCTCATTGCTCTCTGATTCTTCCCCTGTTCTCTGCTTCCTGGTTGCTATAACGTGAACAGCGTTTCTCCAGAAGGCCTGTCTGCCTCATCTCAGGCCTACAACAATGGAATCAGCCATCTGTGAACTGAAACCTTTGGAACTCTGAACCACAGAGAGCCATTTTTCCTTTATGTTTATGTCAGGTATTTTGTGCCTACAATGAAAAGCTGACTAACACAGTTACTTAACAAGTCTTAATTAAATAGTGTATTTATTATTGTTGTTGTGTAACTGTTAACAGTTATGCTGTATCACGGGATGGTTACAAATATTTCTCTTCTTGAATAACATCTTATTTCCCTTGAGATCAATTTTAGCTCATTTTGGTTGTTTGCTTAATATGTAACATGAATAATTGATCTTCAGCCTCCTCAACAAAACTATCCAACCCTTCTCAATAAAGTTGATCTGTCTGAATAAGTCATTTCTAGAATAAATACCCTCAAGAACCCTCAAACAGTTTATGCTCTCTGAACCGTTTGCTCTTGGGAGCCAAATACACTGCTTTCATCTGGGTTTTCCCTTCACTCTCATCCTGAGAAATCGTGTCTTTCAACTACGTTAGACTCTCTTTCCTGGATTGGGTATCTTTTCCTTTCTTGGTATATGTCTTTTTTCACCTTGGTGGAGCTTCCTGTGAAAAGTTTGTGGTAGTTCAATGTTTTTAGATCTCATTGAAAATGTCAGGGTAAGAGAAAGTTTGGGTGGGTATCAAATTCTAGATTAGAAGTAACTTTTTTCTCTCAAATATTGGCTATTGTCTTCTCACTGTATAAATCTAATGCCGTTCTGATATCTAATTTTTAATTTATTTTTCCCCTGAGGTTCTTCTCTTTATCCTTGTTGTTCTGAAACTTCACAATCATATATCTTGATATAGTTCTTTTAAAATTCATCACAGCTGGAATACATCGCATTATTTCATCCTTTTTTGAGATTTCTACTAACTGCATATTGGACCTGCAGATTAATTCCTATCTTTTAAAAAATTGCTTATGAGCAAGTTCCATGGTATCAGCAGGAAGCTGCAGGGCACCAGTACAGACACGCGATGAGGTGCTGTTGGCTTGTGCCTGCATGACTTTGCTTGAATCCTGTGCACCACTCACCATGGCACTATGGATGGTGAGGAACACATAGTAAAGGCAAGACTGAATGGAACAGAAGGGTACATGAGAGGCATTTGTTACAGCTGGGAATCAGGTTGCCTCTCATTGGCTTCCTATCAATGGGAATTTAGGTTTTTCTGCTCTACTAAATCAACTTTTTCCATTTGTTTTCTAGGTTCTAAATTTATGTGGTTATTTAACATTTCCTATGGTTTCCACTTCCTTGTTTTTCTGTAGGTGGATTTGTGTTTTTAAAATAATTTTAGTTACTTTCGACATTTGGAATTTTCAGAGGAAATAGATATAAACTTGTACGTTTATTGTGCTGTGAACCAATGTCCATAGCCATCTAATAGAAATACAGAATGATTTTTGTGAGCACCATAATCTCATCCTCATGCTTTCACTAATTCTAATACCAAAACGCCCATAGCTCTAATATTAAAAATCTTGTCCTTGGTTAAAAAAAAAAAAAAAAAAAAAAAAAAAAAAAAAAAAAAAAAAAAAAAAAAAAAAAAAAAAAAAAGGAGTTCCTTTTGTCTGTGTGTGGTGGGATCCATCACTGAGTTTTTTGACCACCTCCTGTAACAGAGAAAGGGCGTGTCTTTCCTATGTGGGATATGGGATTCTAGAGGACATTCTGAGGTAGTAGGATCTTAGGGCTCAAACTATTCAGAAAACTCCACAGCATAAAATGGAATGTGGAGGTAGGTAGGGCTTGCTAGGCGTGAAGAATACTGAGAGTAAAGATGGAGAAGTGGAAAGAACAGTGTGCTCAAAAATCAAAAGAAACTTTGATTGTCTGGTGTTTGGGATACTTTGACGTGTGGAACCAAGAAGGTTGTTCAGGACTCTGAGGGCTAGTTAGGGAATTAGGACTTTGTACTATGCACAGTGAAAGTGTTTGAGGGGTGCCCTAATCCTGTCAGTACTTTGGGAGGATTAATCCAGCTGGCATGCTGGAGGAGGAAGCTCTGGAGTCTGTGAACAACTGGAAGAATGTGGTAAAACTTGGAAGAGAAATTTTGGAACAAATTTGGAGAATTCCAAAAAGAGGGGTTAAATTATTGCCAAGTAGTGACAGGGCCTGAGAATCAGTTCACACATGCTCTCTTCACAAAGCCCACTCCCTCCTATCTTCAAGAGTAAGATCAAGGGTCACCTTCTCCAGGAAGCCTCCACTGTCACCCTCTCCTGAGACTGAGACAGGGCCCTCCTCTGCACTCCATGATCCCGGGGCTGGAATGTACCACAATACTCCTTCTACTACACACTAAGTTTTGAAATTGTCTGAAAGATCCTTATGCACAGAGCCTCAGTTTTATTCATCCCTGTTTCTCAAGAGATTATCATAGAGTCTGACCCACAATAAATGCTCACAAATATTTGTTGAGTGGTAGTTCTACAGATGGTCTACTAAAATGTGTTTGTTGACTTTCTGTGGCAACGTTCAGCAGTCTGTGAGCGGGGGCAGAGGAGCAGGCAGTGTAGCTAGGCCAAGGAGCTGGTATGATGATTTGGAGCAGCACCATAAGTCTAGGCTGCTCAAAGTGGTAGCACCAAAATAGATCCCATGGGAATAAGGCTGCATCCGGAGGAACCCTTTTCAGACACAGACGATAGTTATATTTATCTACCAGACCATGTATTGATCACAAGGGGGTATTCTTCCTTACATCACGAGCCTCATGACAACCCTTTGAGACATAGAGGACTGTATGGAGTCCTGGTCGCATAAAGATACTAAATATCAAAGTCAGAGCTCAAACCCATACAGTCCCTCACTTGAGGCTGTTTTGACTTTGTCACACAGGTGGGCACAAGCAGACCTGTAGTCACAGAACTGCACATAGACACAGAATCCCTGAAACTGGCGGCTTTAACAATTGATTTTATATGGGCCTTCCAAAAACTCATGTCTCTCAGGCTGTCAGAATGCATGAGCTACTGCAGAAGCAGGGTGGGGGAGGGTCAAAGAATCTCCTTGACAGCGCCCATTAAGTGAAATATGAGGTGAAACAGAATGAAATAAAATTGGGAATGAGATGACAGGGTTTTTCTATCTGATGGAAAACGTTTGAAAGCCATTGCTCTGATCACTGCCCATTCATCACCTGCAACAGCTGGTGCAGACCCTCTGGCAGGTCCCTTCTTCACACTCACTGGGGACACAATCATTTTGGAAAGGAGATGCTCCTGACAAGTCAGGTCAGAAAAGCAGTTTGTGTCATGGGTGGGCCGAGGTGCTCGTAGATGCATTATTTTTCCACCTCCTGACACTGAATTCCATTCCAGTGTGGTCCTGTTCCCGAGACACTTCCTCTTTCCAGTTCTGACTTCCTACACAGTCCCTGCATTCCTAGAACTGCCCTATATGCCCAGACATTTGCTCCCATTGCCAACAAGTACCTTTATTCTAGGGCATTCAACAATCTGCAGTGCCCTATTCTTTGGGTCGTCCTGAATTTCCAAATCATCCCACATTCCAAACTCATCTCTCCCATTATTAACTCAGGCTCCCATTCAGCCAAGTCCGCATCTCAGATTCTAATACTTTGTTGGAGGCGGACTTAGCACAGGTGTCCTGCCTTGCTCTCCCTGTCCCCTGCCTCGCTTGAGCCCAGCCCTGGTTTGTGAGGACCACTGTGGGTTTCCTGGTCACCTCATCTGGTGCCCGGTACTAGGTCTGTTTTTTTTCTCACCCTCTAGGCTCTGTCCAATTCAGTCCAGCCCAAGCCAGAGCTCCTTTTCTCCAACACATAGCTGTTCTCTCCTGGTTTCTTCCTTCACCATCAAGAGAGAGAAGCCCCATCTAACTAGCTCAAAATGAAACAGGGCTTATTGAAAGGATATGTAGGTACCTTGCTGGTGCCACAGAGGGGAAGGAATGGGTGGGGAGCTAGACATCCAGCCTCTCAGACCCCTTTCTCCCTCTGTGTGGGCTGAGACATATTGCTTCCTTTCTCTGCTTTGACACCCTTGTACTCCCTGCAGACCAGCTTTCCTGGCACAGTGTGCCTGTGGCAGAAATAGTTTCCTCACTCCCCAGCCCCATTTTTTTTTGTTGTTGCTGTTACCTAAAACTAACACTAATCCCTGGGTCCCACCTGCAAACCTGTGACAGAGAGAACCTGATTGATACTAGGTACGTGGCTTCCTCTATTCTCTCTCATCACTCTTTCTCTTCTTTGAAGATGTATCCAGCTTCACTCTCTTCTGCCTTCATTCTATACTATCTCCTGAGTGACCTCATCTGTCCTCATGGCTGTAGGAACTGTACCAATGACTCCCAAATGTAAACCACACCACCTCTCTTTTCTGAGCTCAAACCCCATAAACCCAGTGGCCTATTTGACTTCTCCACTTTTTGTCTCAAACACATTTCTAATTTCTTCTGTGGAAAACAAAGGTCACGCTCTTTCTACCCACCTCCACCCTTACTCCTACATAGCCAGTTAGGTAGTATTCTTGTGTTCCACACATCATTGTCATCCCGGAGTGAGCTCTCTGTCATCCTTGGCACCTTCCCCTCCTTCATTCCCCATATCCACTTCATCAAAACATTTGTTTAAAAATTGTATAGATTTTATTTCCTAAATATCTCTTGAATCAGTCCTCTTCTGTCTTCCCTAATACCTCTCTACTTAAAGCGACCATCATCTGCTGCCTAAATGATACTATAGCCTTTTAAACTAGCCTCCTCAGCGTTCTTTTACCCTTTCTTTAATATTCTGGCCATTCTCTATATTGGGCCAGAACAAAGTTTGAAAAACAAGAGGATGGGAAGATGGGGGAGGGTATGGGGCAAGTAATAAGGGCACATGAATGTGGTCAAAATACATTATACATATTGAATCCCCTTCCAAAAATGTGTGAAGCTAGGGGAAGGCTGGATTGAGAAAATGATTAAAGTATGTTATGTGCATGTACAAATATGCCAAAATGAAACCCATTAATCTGTATGACCAATATGCACTAATAAAAATTGTGTGTGGGGGGAAAGAACAGAAAAAAAAAAACCCTGAAAAATTAATCGAATCACCCCATTGCCTAAAATCCTTTGATGGATTTCCCTTGAATTTAAAATAAAATCTAAAATACTGTGCCTTTCCTGGCCTGCTTGTTCCTCCAACTTTATCTTTCAGTCTCTCTTTGTTCTCCCTATTTCTGTCACACCAGCATTAGTCAAGGTCATTTACGACAAATTTCATAGAAAAGAATTTCTGTGCAAGTACTCGTGAAGTTTTGCTGCTAAACCATGTGTGCAGGTGATTTGTATAGCTTCCCTCCCCTGTCTGTTGTTGGTCTTGTTTTTCTTAAAAGTAGCAAGCTTCCTCTAATGTTGGGCCTCTAGAAAAGTAGAAAATGACACCCTGCTTCCCACCACCTTCGAATCCCACTCATCCTTCTTCTGTCAGCTAGAGTACCACTTTTTCAGAGCAGACTTTCTGGGACTCCCAACATTGTCAGGTGAATCACTCTCAGCACCCTTCCCTGTGACTGTCATCCAAGGTTCTCAATTATCATGGTTGAATTTTATCATTTTATCACAATTCGATTAGTGTCATTTTCCGAATGTAGAGCGTAGTTAGATGAAAAGCAATCATATCTGTTATTCTTTCCTTGTTATGTCTTCACTGCCTAGCATTATAATTTGTATGATTATGAGTTCAGTAAAAATTTGTTGCATGCCCAGCTTGGATTGGATCCACGACTGGCTTTGTCACCTGAAGCCCAGAAGCTTGAAAACTAAAGGAAGGTAGATAAAGTCTTCCAGTTCACCTCGGGCAGCTGGTACTGCGAAGGGCTGGCAAGCTGCTCTATAAAGCAGACACCATGCATGTTGGGGGACATCTTTCAAGATGCCCTACATATTCAAGATACATTACAAATTGTCTTAGTTACTTTTCTCTCATTGCTGGGACAAAATACCAGACACCCAAATTTAGGGGAAGGAAGGTTTATTTAGCTCCCAGTTTGTAGAGGTTTCAGTCCACAGTCAGCTGGGTCCAAGGCAGGGCGGCATGGCAGACAGGCAGAAGGCAGCCAGCAAGGAATGCAAGCAAGGCACGCAAGCAAGGGGCTAACCAGCTTCTTCCTGTGATTTATATCTTATCCAGGCTACCTGGCTTTAGGGTGGGTAGCACTCCCACCCTTAATCCTAATACTTTAATCCTACCATCACATCCTTGATCCCAGCAGAACCATGCCAAACCAATCAGTGGACTAATTTAGTAGTCACACACTCTAGATTCAGCTACCTCTTACCACATGAGGCTTTGGGGGGACATCTAGACACAAACCATAACACAAATATTAACTAAGCACTTATAGCCTGGAGGACAGTAGAAATCTACATCAAGCAGGACCCACACAGAAGCTCCCACTTCAATTCTGGGTCTGTCAAGATCTCCCAGTTTGCCTGATGGTTAAGAATATCTTCTTCCTGTAGATACAGACTCTCATTTTCTTCTTGATTTTGAAGACCATCTGTCTATCCAAAACACTTCCCAATAAATGGAGTCCTGCTGTACTTCCAGGCCCCTGTCTTATGAGCGGCAAAGATAAAGCAAAGCTGTTGCCAACTCAAACCTCATTCTGCAAGCCCATCCCTCATAAACGCTTGCTCAGGGATTCTTTAGCAGTCTCGGTGGAGAATGCTTCCCACCAGGGCCAGCAAACTTGCATCCTCTTAGAGGGCAGGCAGGTGGGAAGGAATGATTATGTAAGTCAGGAAGGAGGGAAGAAAGCAAGAAAGGAAAGAAGGAAAGAAGAAAGGGAGGGAAGGAGGCAGGGAGGCGTGCAGGGAGGGTTGCAGAGAAGGAAGGGGGAAGGAAAGAAGGGAGGGAGAAAGAGAGGAAGACTTCTTTATTCCTTGCGCAGATTTCTCCTCACTCTTCTAATTGTGATTCCTACAGTAAACTTTCCTGTAGAGTGGAGATGCTGAGAACACATGGCTTGTCTTTCTCTACAATGCTGTCTTATTTGTCTTCCTGTCTCAGGTAAACATCTGTTGAACCAAATTGAAAACAATAGGGGAGCTACTATTGACATGGTGCAGGGTGTGTCATCCACCCATATGCTCAGGAGCTTAGTCCTGGGGATATTTCACGGAAAGGAGCCAAGTAGGCAGGCTGGGTGCTGGGTTGGATGGAATCCTTAGTTACTCAGCCCATTAGCTCTTGCCACTCCCCTCTGCGCCTGTCACTTTCCATTTGTTTTCCCTTTGTCTTGAGTCAATTCGTATTACCCTGCCTCCTCATCCAGGCATGATGTTACCTGGTACCATTCCAATTCCAAACCTGCTTGCATATTAATCTTGACAATACACCTGTGGTTTCATTCATTCTTACTTTAGCTGCTAATCCAAATAGTTCCATCTGTGCAATGTATAGGCTTGTTTATACCAGAAGAAGATTTGAGGATGAGGCACTTTGATTCACACTTCCATTGACCACCACCATGGGAAGCAGTTTGTCAGGTACTTGATATGCAGGTGAGGGAAGCTGCAATATTATTGCCATAAGCCATGAGAGTTTTATCTCTTGAGGCACCTTGGTTCACTAAGGAGAGAAAGAGAGAGAGAGAGTGTGTGTGTACAGATGCATACATGTGTGTATTTTCTTATTTGGAAATGTTTTCCACATGCTTACCTTGTGTCAGAGGTCTATTCTGAGCTGACAGGGACCTGACACCTGCCCCTTTACAATTTTCTCTTGGAAAATGTTTTTCAGTGTGGAGCCCTGAATACCTAAATAGGAATCTCCTGGAGTAGGGGTGGAGAGGGCCTACATGGACCCAAGGAAGTGAATGTCTTGGGTTGAGGTTCAAATCTCTAATTCGAAAAAGCTCCCCGGGTAGTCCTAATGCAAACCAAGTTTGTTGACCGCTGGATCAAGGCACTGCTGCAGCATGAGGTAGAGGTTTCCAGGCTCTTCTTTCTTGACATTTTGGGTTGGGGGCTGCCTTATGCACTGCAGGATGTTCAGCATTCCTGGCCTCTAACTGTAAGAAGCCAGGAGCAAGCCCTCCCATAGTTACAACAATTAGTGCTGTTTCCAGACATTGTTGCGTGTCCCCCGCAGGACAGAATTACCCCAAGTTGAGAAGGACTGATGGCAAGGACAGATCTGAGGAAGCTATAGCCAGAAAGAAAGAGATTCAAATCCAGGATCTGGAGCGGACTAACTGAGATACTTGGGGCAAATTATTATGCTTCCCTGAGCCTTGGTTTCTTCATCTATAATTTGAAGAAAACAAAAATCCTGACCTCACAAGAGTGTTGGGATTGTCCAGAGTCAATGCTCAGCAAAGATAAATGTCTGTCTTCCCTCTAGGAAAGGAAGCAGCTCAGGATGGCTGGATAACTGGGGACCAGGTCATGGGATAGGAAACCTTCCCCTTCCGAGAGCCGAGTGAACCTAAGAGTTAAGGAGCAAAGAGTGAAGTCAGTTGTAGGGCCCAGTTGTAGAGGCCAGAGCCCAGAGACACAGCTGAAGAAACCTTCATATACCCAGGTACCCACCGCTGTCCTCTCTCCCCGCTAGTTCTGGGGGTGGGGGCATGAACACCTTGTTGCCCATGTGTGCCCCATGACCGCTCAGCTTCTGTGACCAGCTTGGTAGCCTGCTGTATGCAAAGTAAGTCACTGGCAGTCCTGCTGGCCTCCGGCTTGTGCCCGTGTGCCCTCTTGCCCATTCTCCCCCACCCAGCTAGGGCCACGCAGCTGTGGACCACAGGGTTCCTGCAGTCCCTGCCCCTGACAGCCTGCAGTCTGCAGGGCACAAGAAGGCTCCACTGTCAGACAAATATTCTTGGCTCTCCTCTAGCTCTGAGCTGCCCTGGCCTCTGACACCTATTTTTAGCATCCAGCAGTGGGCAGGGCAGCTTTTTCCTGCTAGTAGGAAGGTGGTGATTGGTTCCTGACAGGCACGTCGCTTTGCCAGTCCAGCCAAGCTGGCACAGCTTCAGGCAGGATAATTACAGTAGTAAATACCAGATTTCACAGCTCAAGCTTCACCGAGGCTGTGGGGATCACCATTCAGGGGAGTTTATTTTCTCTGCACAAGATTTGAAAACTCTCTGATACCATAATGATCCAAGTCTCAAGAACAGGAAAAGAAGTTAGGCTCCCAGGAAATAGTGAATAGCCCCGGAGAAAGAGCAGGAAATGAGGACCCAGACAAAGTGGGCCCAGAGGAAAGAGAGGAAACGAAACACCCCAAGACAATGCAAAGCCGAGACAGATTTAGGGACCTGTGGGCCAGAGGCATTGACTTAAAGAAAACCACACCACCCTGATAGCTAACACTTAGAGAGGGTTTCCAGCGGGCTGGATGTGGCTCTGAATTCTATCTATGTTGTTTCTTTAAGGTTTCCTACCCCTAAAGCCCGAGTTATCATTACCAGTTTTAAAGCAAGAGGATGAATACTTAAATAACCCACCAGGCGTACACGGGGCTGGAGTGGTGGATCCAGGATACAGGCTGAGTTTCACCTCCAAGCTTGCCTTCAGTCAGTATATTCAGAGGGTGGAACAGCCACACATAGCAACCAGTAGAAGCAGGAGGGAGGACGGGGGCCAGATACGCATCACAGCTACAGGGCCTGGTAGACCACCTGGTAGACAATACCTTGTCTGTTTCCTTGGGAAGACAGCTCAGAAATGGGGACCATTGATCGAGGCGTCAGGTGTCAGGACTGAATTATAGCATTTCCCTGAAATGTGTGTCACACTGATAGGGTCCCCGTGCCACCACAGAAGCCGCCCGACATGCTTGCCACCAGCAACCAGAGTGATCGCAGACCAGCTGCTTTCACTGTTTAGAAATACCATCTCTACCATGTCATTAAGCTAATTGAAAAGGCTGACTTAGGAAGGCTGTGGGGCAGGGAATAATCGTTTTGGTTTTGTCTGTTGTCATTCACATCCCAACATTATCCTGCCCACTTCTCTTCTTTGGAACTGCTACATCCACCAGCCCCTGCCAAGGGCACAGATAATAAATGCTGTTCAGGGAGAGAAATTATTCTTGCTAATGATCTCCACCTCGAAAAATCTTGGTCCTGATGGAGACCCTAAGTTCATCTTTCTACATTTGTTGAGGCTTCAACCAACAGAGGCAACAGGAAAGCCATTTCCAAAAATGAGGGCCTGCCTGTGTGGACAGCGGTCATAAGTCATCCCTTCTGTTCCTGGCTCCTGCCCCTCCCTTCTCCACATAGTCATCCATCACCATATATCTCCTGGGCAGGGGGAGATTTACACAGGAGTGGTGGCTTCCCCCTCTGAAGGCCTCCTAATTACCTCTGACATCCTCAGGAAGAGGGTCACAGGGTTTTATCATATTACATTACATAGCTAACCCCGAAGATCTTAATGGGTGGGCTGGTGCTCACAAGGCAATGTTTGTTGGCGAGGCAGAGCAGAGAGACTAGACTGCCCTCATCCTGGGAGCGTACGGGGAAGGGGAAATGTGAAGTTTTTTTCTGAGACCCAAATGCTCTGGCAAAACTGCTGTGCCATTTGTTGCTGTCTTAGAACCCTCTTCCAACTTGTTCTCCCTTTTGAAAGAGACAGATGACTTCCGGAACACCTAACCCTCAGGGAGGTGACAGGATACACGGGGAGGCAGGTTATGTGAACGCAGCTTCATAGCAAACCCATTGTTGGGATATTAAGCCACTTCTATACTTTTTGGGAAACAGGTTAAGAGGTTGAGACCATAAGTCATCATTAAATGTTTCTCAGAGGTGGCCACAATAGTGGGTAATGAGGTCGGAAGGAGGGGTGACAGGGAGCAGATCTGGCAGCTGCTGAACAAACTAAAATTGATCATGGGGATGCACAGACACTTGCCTTCTCCAGAGTGGCCTGGCATTGATGGGGGATCAAGGCAAGTGCAGGGTTGGCAGGTTGGTAACAGCATTGTTGGAGACCAAGGACAGACCCTCAGGTTCAGGCCAGGCGGGAAACATTAGCATCAGGTGCACATCCAGCTGCGGTGCGACTTCTACACAAAGCTCCTGCCTCTGGGAACTTCCTGACTAGCAACTGAACAGGAGAGTTATAGGGACAGTTTAGTGCATTTCCTTAAGTCCATTAATGGTCAGAGAGGCTATGTGTTAGCTAGTGACAGCTGCATCGAACTAAAGAGCGCACCAACAATTTTTAAAAATCAGCAAAGAACGGGATGCTATTGGAATGGTTTGATGAATGACTTGCAGTACACCTTGTATCACCTGGTAAACTGCTTTCATTTGAGAACAAAAGGAAATAGATCCCAAAGTTCTTTACATATTGATTTATGTGTTGATTTATATTACCATACTGGTTATTAATATTTGGAATATTACCCTTGTGCAGACACATATACCCCAATACTAGGAATAGTTTCAAGGTCAAGAATACATGGCCAAGTGCCCAGATCGAGTATTAAGAGTTGGTGGGCAGCAGCATGAACGAAGAGAAGTGGGGGCTGCCAGTCCTGCAGAGGCTTCCTGAGAGACAGGAGTTTCCAGCCAGGCTTGAAAGGTCAGTAAGGACTTTGCAGGGTAGAACATTGTGGGGGGGGGGCATTCAGCACAGGATGCCTCACCGGCTTGCAGAGGGCAAAGCTCAGAACACAGCGACTTGGGGGTCTACTAGTGATTGCACCAGACACTTGACCCCCAAGGGCACTTTGAAATCTGGGAATGAAAAGCTGCTTTTGAATCTTGAAAGGTAGGGAACAATTAGAGTGGTTACTGCCACAGTGAAGAAGGAAATGCGAAGAGGGAGATAGTGGGAGAGGCTTAATTAATAGTTTCTTGTGGCTTGTTCCTGCTTTGATCATGAGGCTGATATTTCCGCAGTCTATTACAAATTTCATTAAGTTTATTTGCCTGCTAGGCGCCTGCCCTTTCTCCCGTCCTGTCCTGCGAAAGATAAATGACTCCAGTGGCTCAGCTGATCCCTTCCCAGCTCCCCTCAGTGTGCCGGCTGCTGGAGGACACCTACAGGAAAGCCGCAGCGGGCAGACCCAGGGGACACCGAGTCGCCGCTCACCTCCACAATGTCCACACCAAGCTACTACTCAGAGCTGAAAACAAAGTGCTTATGCACACCTGTGTGCCTTTTCCTAAAGTGAATCAGATAATGTGGCACCAGGCTGAATCCAGGCCAGTGAGCTGGGCTGAGCAAGTAATCTATCATGAGAATGGTGGAATTTCTGCCTTACAAGGCTCCGGAAAGGTCACCTCCTCCAGCCACCCACCCGAAGCTCAAGAGCCTCCGCACAAGCTATTGCCTAGACTATGCTTGAACTCCGCCTGCAACAGGGAGCTCGTTATTCCAGTGGCAGCTCATTCCGTCCTCAGACAGCCCTGAGTCTAAAATGTGTTCCCTTCAGCTTCAAACTTATGATCCAAGTACTCTCAATTGAATCAATCAGTTAAAAAAAAAAAAAGAACTAATTTATCTTCCACAAACCTCATCATATACGTGAAGAGGCTCGTGTCCTAGTTTCCCCTCAAGTCTAGCTAAATATCTTCAACTTCCTCACCGAGTCTTCACGTAACAGAATTCATATCTCTTTAAATATGCCATTCCCAGAGATGACAAAATATACGAGTGTGGCCTGACCAGTGCAAAGTAGAGCAGGACTATCACCTTCTTTGTGTCAGGCATTATATTTCTACTAATGGAACCACAATCACATCTGCTTTTGTGTCCGCCACCTTCTGAGATTTAAACTCTATAAGGCATACCAGCTTATCAGAGCTAGTTTAAATAGCTTAATGGAATAGGTAATGATAATATTGTATGTTATGGATGCTGATAGCAAGTAAACAAACTCTCAAAAGCTCTGCCAATTTAACTGAAAGACTGTGGCATGAAAAGTGACGGTTATTTTCATAGTGGTTTTAAATTATTTTAATGAGCCCGCCAATTGATTACATTTAAGAGAATGGTTTTCAGAATGATCCAAATGTTTAAACCAATGTTAACAGGTATCTTATTTACCATTAAGATAATTGCCCAAATAATAAGCTATTAAATGCACATTAACATATAATACTTGTGTAAAAAATAACTAAACAATTAATTAACATTTAATGTAATTCATAGTAAATTAGACAGCCAGACTTATTAAATGCCAATTAGCCATATTAGCTACTGACACCTAAGTGATTCTACACGTTAATGCTAATTAATTTCTTATTTCTTACAAACTTAATGACTTAACAAAACATATTTACATATTTAGAGATTCTTAAAATCAGCAGACAGTAAAATATGAAAGTGATTGTCTGTATGGTAGTTTGGGAAAAGAGATGAGAGGAAATCGATCAGTGTTTTATAGGGGACTTCTTTGCATCCTTTCTTCTTTTTAAAATAAAGATACTTTAGTTTTTGGTGCAGCATTTTTTTTTTATTCTTTTCATTTTTTTTTAGTACACATTTGCAGTACATAATGATTACATTCCTTGTGAGAAGTTGGTACATGTACATAACACATCTTAGTTCTTTTTGTATCCCCTTCCCCTCTCTTCCTTCCTCCTTCCTCTATTTCTTGGTCTCCTTCCCTTTTGCCAAAGGTTTATCTCCCTATTTCCTATTATCTGTCTTTTATTTTGTTCTTTATTTATATTTTGGGTTTCTCATATAACAGAAAACATGTGATATTTAAGCTTGTGTGTCTGATTTAGATCACTTAGCATTATGATCATCCTTTCTTAATGAGGAGAATGTTTTAGAGGGAAGAGTCTGAAGAGTTTGTGGGAGGTGATCCCAGTGGTACCATGAAGGAATAGGAAAGGAGTCAGAGAAGGGACACAACCTGTAAACCATGCTCCATGGGCAGGCTACTGCTGTGGGCAACCAAAGTCCCTCTCTGTGGGGGCCATCTGCAAGGCTATGTGAAACAAGAGTATTTTTTGTTTTTACAATTTTGTTTCATTGTTGTTGTCATTGTTATTTGTGGAGTTAGGGACTGAGCCCAGTGCTTTGGGTGTGCTAGGCAAGTGCTCTTCCACTGAGGTACACCCTCAGCCCAGACTCTGATTGTTTTAGTTAACTGAGGAGACCCATGTTTTTGAGTTAAGTTCAATGTGAATATTTTCTGAGGGTAGGCATTAATTTGGACATTAGAATGTTTAAAGCCTAAGTTGCCAAGAGGCCACAGATGTGATTGAGTTTTAGAAACACTTTGAACTAGGCCCTTTCATGCTGCTGGGCCTCTTCATTCCTCCTCTCTTATTCTCACCAATTGCAGACTGAATTTCTATGCACGTCGGAAACAGGGTCTTGAGTTCCAAATTTTACATTTTAGAGCTAGATGCAGCTCCAAGCTATGAAAAAAAAACCAGCTCTGAAGTCCTCTTGATCTGAAGTCTGAAAACCCAGGGAATGGACATGCAAGGTTGAGTGGCTGCTTTCCATCTGCTCAATTTGCTCACAGCCTATGGGTAAGAGAAGCAGGTAACAAGGGAACGACATGGTTGCGAGGGCCTATGGATGGAATTTTATCAGGGAAGGGAATGGGACAGAGTGATGTCTGTGTTGAATCGCACGGGAGTTGACTGAGAGAGAGGAAAGGGCAGCTGTTGAGGTGAGAGCATGGTCTTCAGCGAACCTGGGGAAATTCTTGCCCCTGGCTGATGGCTCGTGGTGCCCCCAGACAGTCTGTCACCTCTGCAACCCAAGATGGACATGAGAGCATGGATAGGTCGCACTCAGCAAGAATATCCACTTGGAACTGTGCAGACTGAAACACAGAGTCAAACGCTTTATTTAATATAATTTTGTAAGCCTTAGCATTGAAAATAAATGCTTTCCAGAGTTAAAACAAAACTTTTTAGTGAGTGAATCACTTTAGAATTTAAAAATATTTTATTCTGTTGGTCTCGTCATTGTTAACTCTACATAAGTTGTAGACTTCTGGGCCAGTTTCTTCACTGATATTTTGAATTCTTACAATAACACCTATGAAATAGGTGTTATTGTTCTCAATAAACAGATAAGGACACTGAAACTCTGAGATTAAACAAATTGCCTAAGGTTTTGGCTCAGTTTGTGAATGGTAGAGCCTGTCTTTAAACCCAGATCTGACTGACCCCAATGCCCATATTCATTCATTCATTCATCCATTCATCCATTCATTCAATTCAACAGCACTATATACTACATAGGTACTGCGCTGTGTCCCAGAGATACAAAACAATCACAACATTGTCCCTGCTTTCCAAGGGTCCTGGAAGAGCTCCAACAATGAGAGAAGGGCGAGGGTATAGAGATACAGGGTCAATACGTGCATATCAGAGAGACACTGACACCAGCTAAGGTTGGGAAGTTACTGAAGGATAGCAACATACAAGTTCCAATCTGAAGGCAAAGGGGCTGTGGCAAATGTAAAACAAAAAGACCAAAATCTAGGTGGGGAAATGAGTAAGAGGATTGATGGAGAATGTAAGGGAGTGTGGAGAAAGGAAGAAGCCAGTGAGACATGAGGATGTGGAGGTACATAGGAACTTGATTATGAAGGACCTTGGCGGTCCTGGTAAGGAGTTGCACTGTGCTTGAGTCACTTTCATCAGAGGCTTTAGGCTTCTCGACTCAGCTCTGGCTTCTGGACTGCAGGCTGTAGGCATAATTAGTAGAGGTATTCTTCCTGAATTCGAGATCCCCCTTCTTAATGTAGAGAAATGGTTGTTAAGATCCCCATCATTCACAGATGTCCTCTGAGCAAACAACCACAGGGAAGGTATGAAAGTGTAGGAAAATATAAGGGCATCTGGGGAAACAGTGACAGCAAACAAACTTCTGTGCAAGTCTTGGCTGTGCTATTTGCCAACTACCATATTGGGCAAGATTTCACGCACTTCTTTATCTATGGAGGGACTCAGAAGGACTATTATAAGAATTAGAGTAGATGTATATGAAGTGCCTGACCCATGGCAATAAACCTAATCAGTGTGTGTTCTCTCTTCTATAATCTCTCCAACATTCAGTGATCACAATACATAAATACTAGTAATTGGCTGCAGACTTAACAGGAAAGCTATGCAACTGCATCTTTAAATATTTAGAAGACAATAATTGTCTATTAAGCCTCTTCTTCCTCCTATTAAATATTGTCTATTAAGACCTTCTCCCCCCTCACAATCGTTCTTCATATGATATACTTTCTAGACCTTTATCATGTCAGTAGATTTGTCCTCTACTGACAAATCTCAAGTTTGCAGTTCCTCCTTCCAAAAGTGGTTGGAATTGGGCCAGCAGGGGGGATGCAGTCTGAGCAGAATAGAGCATGACTGGGCCCATCACAGCCCATGTTCTAGTTGCTAATTCTATCTGAGCAGCCTCATCCCCCAGCACCTTCTGAGCAGCTGCATCTAACTGGAGACACATATGGAGTTGGTGCCCAACACTAGCCTTCTCCTCCATATTCCTTTTCCTTCCCTCAGGGGAAATAAACCTACTCAGCTGCTGGGTCTTGAGAAAAGGCTCAGTTTGCACACACTCTGGTGTCAATAGTTCAATATCAATAGACATTTTGGGGACTTTATGGCAATATGTGATCAGTATGGTGTAGGGGAAAGAGAATCAACTTTGGAACCAGTTGGTTGTGGCTTGAAATGTCAACTTAGACATCTGGTAGCAACAAAACCACAGACAATTTAGCTATCACCTTTAAGTCTTAACTTTCTCATCTCTAAAGTGAATGTAATAGGATTGTTGTAAGAGTTAAACATTATGAATGGAAACTTTTCTACAGGTAGTCATTCAAGAAGTTTTTGTCTTTCCCTGTATTCAGCCCTAGGCTCCTGGGATACAAAGATGAGGCTTAGTTCCTTACCAAGAAAAGCTCATAGTAATAAAAAAAGGAAGCAGACCTAGTTTTAATAAGATGTACTATATATGGTGATTGAAGTAAGCACAGGGAACTATGAGTTTAGCATATAGCAGGCTCTCAGTAAGCATTTGATGAATAAATAATTGTTTCTGCCTTCAAGCCTTGTGTCCCTAATCTTGTACTTATGCAATCGACTTTGAAGAAATCTAAAAGCAGGGCTTAACATTTATTTGCCTAATTGGTCTTCACAATTTTTCCTGCTTGTCAGAATATTTTTAGAGCCTTGTGTTATTTATTTTACCGTACAATACATTAGCTATTGTGTAAACTTTGTGTCTTCTAAGTGTCTGGTGTGTCATTTAATTTATTGACAAATATGTTGACCAGGATGGTGCTGGAAAGAGGCTTGTGCAGCCGTGTCAAGACATTTCTTTAGGATGTTCCTTTGTGTCTAGGATATCTGAAAGTTTAAAAAGCTGTGGGTAAAATATCTGTAGGTATTTCCAGAATTTTCTTCAAGGGTCCTGGCCTGGGGTAGGGCCAGGCAGATCTAATTTCTAAGCAGTGGCTGTGCTCAATCAACATCCTAGCTCAATCACAGGCCAACAGGGCTGGACGTGCGGGCTCCTATCACCATCGACTCATGGCACACTTTCTACTTTGCCTTTTTCTGATCCACTTGCTACACTACTCCCAGAGGATTCAACAATTAACCTATGTCAGTCACCTACCTGAACCATTCTGGGGAGGGTTATCTGAAATACGAAGTCCAAACTGCTTAGTTTAATGCCAAAGGCCCTCTATGGTTTAGCTCTGCGTATTTTTCAACCCATTTCCTGACACTCTATTCTTCATAATTTAAGCTCTAGAAACCCTTAATTGATCATATTTGCCAATATATATCTTGATATTCTGTTTCCATACTTTTACTCAAATCATTTCTTCTACAGGAATCTTTCCCCTCTCACAGTCTCCTTAACCTTGTCTTAGTCTTCCAGGTTAGAGTCGTTTCCTTTGCCCACACTGCATCAGAGAGGAGGTTAGATAACCCGCTGGGCTCTCTATATTCCTGTGCATGATCTAGTGTAGCTGTACTTAGTACATTGATGCCAGTCTACATCCTATTACACTCAAGGCAAAAGGACTGAGTTAAAGTCATCGAAGAATTTTCAGCTAATATTTTAGAACTGGTAGGTGGTAGCTGTATAGTAAATGACTGTTGGAGTGTGTGTGTGTGTGTGTGTGTGTGTGTGTGTGTGTGTGCATGTGTGTGCACATGTGCATTCTCAGAATATTCCTACTAAGTTCTAATTTCTCCAAGTTAGAGAAAAAATATTGTGGGTGGAAACTGAGGCCCAGTGAGGTTGAAGGACTTGCCTAAGCTTGCTCAGCTGGGACTAGAACCTGACTCTAACTCCAAGCCCATACTTTCCACCACTAGGCCATACTACCTTCCATGACCTGCTTCTTTAGTATGGAGAACTGCATGTGTTTGTGACCCTGCCTCACCTGGGAATGCTCAGGCACTATTTTGGAAACAGGAGGTGGATTACACTGGGATATAAATGACAGGTCAGGGAGTTTATTTCTGGCAAGGGCGTTTTCACCTAATGGAGGACTCCTGGGGGCACTTTACCCCACTGGCATGCATCTTTACTGGTAAGGTTTCAGATACCATGGCAACCGGTATAAGACATACTACCAGGAAACGGATATTTTAGAGTGTTAAATCTCACAGCTGCCTGTAGGGCCAGTTCAACCTGAGGAAAATTCTAGGTCTGAAGGTCTAAATGTTTAACTCTAGGTCTAAAAGATAGAGAACATATTGGGGGACTGATGGGGAGGGGAAAGAGAGGATGAACTGGGAGGGGATAATTCTGAAACATGGCTTTTGAGAATAAAAGTCAAAGGTCACACCCATCATCTGATAGGTTTGCAGGTAAGATGGGCTATAGATAAAACCTCAGATCTGTTTAGTCTAGGCTACTGCAGACCTTTTAAGAATTGTGAGTCTAAATAAATTGGCCTCCTATGGAACCTCGATGCTGAAAGTCACTCACACTGCCAGAATGCTTATGAAGTGGCTGTTGGATCTTCAAGGCATGATTTGAGCTCGAGTCTTGCCAGCAGTAGAACTTTTTATTATAGCCTGCAGCTGTTTCCAGTTTTGTCACAGAAGTGGCTTTAGTTCTGTTTGCCAGATGTTTACGATGTTATCAAGGATTGGAAAGCTACCCTGGGACAACTGGCCATCACCTCCATGCAGGAAGTCAGAGTTCAGGGCCTTTGGACACCAGACCAAGAATATTCACATGCTCAGCCCTATTTAGAGTGTCCCTGGCAGAAATGGGGTCTGAAGTAAAAATTAGGTGAAAAGAGCACAGCACAAAGCAATGTTGATCATTCAAAACCAAGGGAATTATATGGAACATTAACCTTGTATCTTCAGGCTGGCAAAGACAGATTGCTTGAGAATAGCTTCCCTGCTCGTCTCCACCATCCACACCCACAAACCTCAACAATTCCCAGTTTTCCAGTCTCTTGAGAGCTGAGTCACCTTCATGTTGTAACTCAACTGTTAATCTCCACATCATGTATGCCGAATTGCTCCCAGCAGGAGACATTTCTGGTGACTTATAAGTCATGTTGTCAATGCACAGAAAGGCATCTGGAGAGGGTGACCTCACCCGTACTCAGCCTTCAGCTTGTTCGCCACCCTCTCTGCTAGCTACCGAGATTGTCCTGCCTACCCTTGCTTCCCTCCCCCCGTGACTGCCTCATTTTCGCCCATTCCTCTCCTTACCATCACTCCTGAGAATCTGGAAATTCCAGGGGCTTTCCTGGTCAGAACCTTGGAGAGCCCCAAACCCATCCAACCTCCTTGAAAATGCAGCCACTTCTGGACTTGCATCCCTGTTTCATGCGGCCTTCTAGGGCTGGAATTTCCCTTGCCCTCCACTTCCAAGTCTCATGTTTAAAAATGGCCCAACGGGCCCATGAAGTAGCATGATTTTATGATTAGGGAAACAATATTCCATCTCGTTTGTTTGTTTGTTTTCATTTCCTCTCCTCTCTTATTTGTTCTTTACTACTTTATGTGCCCCACTTTCTCGGATAAGTGTAGGTACCAGCCTCTCCTGGGCTTTGATTCTTTGGATTATGGGTTGGGTAGGAAATGTATTCATTATAGTTTGGTAAGTGGTGGAAAATGTAGAAGTGGAAGGTGCAGTCATGGCTTGGGTTGAGGAAATACTCCTTAGAGACAGGACAAATGGGCAAGTGACCCTGCTTTCTTTTCAAGGACCCCTCCTATCTGCCTATGCACAGAGAGAGTTCACACAGATCAAATGCAAAGTGTACAGCAGCTCCTAAATTGGGAACACATGTAGGGAGATTTAAAGGGTTAAGGAAGGGGAAGGGAAATTGGAAACATAAGGAACCAGGTCCCAGGATCAGAATGGTTAACCTACAAATGCCTTTAGGCTACTAGGATGAGTGAGGGGGAACTGCGGGAAGGCAGGGAGTAGTGGAGTCTGAGCCCCTGGAACCAGATTACTGGTCTTGCTAGTCTTTATTAACCAAGCACGTTACATGTGCTCTATGCATGCTATTTCCCTCTCTTTTCACCAGGACATTTGAGAAAGGTGCAGTTACACCCATTTTATGAATAACTCGATAGGGAGGAATGAGAGGTGATTTTAAGATGCTTAAGTTTTCACCTCTGTGAAAGTGATTTACAAAGCACTTTCCTATCTTTTTTATTGCCCCATACTCATGCAGGCTGGGAAACAGAGAATTAATGGCCATTTCCACTGTACAGATTAAATTATGCATTTCTTGAGTGCCCACTGTACTGAAGGCAGAGGAATGTTTTCTCCACACAGGAGTCTGCGTTTCAGTGTTCTCCACAGAACAGGTGGAGTGAATTTACAACAGAGATTCACTGAACAAAAGCCCAAGGCTTCACACCACTGCTGGCACCTCGTATCCTGAAGAAAGTTTGGGACACTGAACTTTAATATATTAAAATCAGGACTAGGAAGTAGAGCCTTCACATTTTTTGACTGATCTCAAATACAGCTTTATACAATGCTTCCCACAACCAATTGGATAATATAGTATGTAGGCTCAGAAAGATGAAGAGATTCGCTAAAGGCACACGTCTAGCAGGAGCCTGATGAGGGAATGGATGCAGGTCTTTTGGATCTTAGTGCAGTCCACTTGTTCATGTTGTTTCCTGATTGGCCAGGCACCATGCACTGGCCAAGGCCAAATATCCTCACCACGGCAAATTTTGCTCTGATAGAGCCAGCTTTAGTTTTTGTGCCCATCTCTTTGTTCCTTCTTCTCTTTACTGACTGCTACTCCTTCCACAAATCTCCAGGGTCTTTGTGATGCCTCAGTTCACCTTGAGCCCATGCTAAGCTGCTCCTGCAGGCCTCCCTCTCGGACAGCCCACCGCGACCTGGGCCTGGCTCTCAGTGGACTCAAAGATGCCAGTGCTGAGATCCAGGGTCTTGTTGACAGGTAGCCACAATCAATACTGAAATCAGAGTCTGGGTCTTAACAGGGATGCCAGCCCTCCTGCTCCTCCACTGTTATTAACCCTGGCAACTGGCACTTTCAAGACCACGCAGAAGCACATCATTTATGATCAGAGATTTCTAAAGGATTTTTTTTTCATCTTGTTTTGTGTTTGTTTCTGCTAATCATTGCTGGGTTTTAAGACTCCAGATGTCTTTGGGTCTCAATCCTTGATTGCAAGTAGAAGCGAAGTAAATGAGGCAGGCTGCTTGGGGAGGACAGGTGGCAATTAAGGATTAGGATAAGTAAATAGAAGACCGACATCTTACCTCTTGCCAGGATGAAATTAAACATCTGCCTTGCCTAATAGCTCCTGTAGATCCTACAGAAGATTGAGAGGGGTTGGGGTAGAGGATGTTTTGTTATTAAAAGTGCATTTGAAAAACAGTTGCTAGCTAATTCTCAGTATTCCTAGGAGGGCAAACATGACATCTATAAATCGTGATAATTGTGTTCTTGCTTTTCAATATTTACTACTTTTACCTACCTTGATAAGATTTTAACTACTCAGTGATTTATTTCCTTGTCTAAAAAATGAATGTAATAATGATACCACCTTATAGAGTTATAGTGTTAAAGGAAAACTAGGAAGTGCTTGGAGCAGTGCCTAAAATATAGTAAGCACACAATAAAACTTAACTCATTTCTGTTATTGTTTGTACATCTTGCCTCGTTTAATTGGCTAGAGCTTTAGAATAGTGATGAATAAAACCGATGACATCAGGCATCCTCACATCCTTTCTGAACCTAATGGGGTTGTGTCTAGGACATTATATGATGTTAGCTATTAGTGATACAAAAGTTTGTTTATTCAGGAAATATCTCTATGTACTTTCCTAAGAGGTTTTAAAATATATGGTCAAAGAGAGATCTTGAATTTTATTTGATTTCCGGGTATCTGTTAGGAAAATCGTAGTGTCTGTTCTTTGATCTACTCATGATTTGTTTATCCTGTAAATTATTATTATTTTTTTTTTTTTTTGTGGTGCTGGGGATCGAACTCAGGCCCTTGTGCTTACAAGGCAAGCACTCTAATCACTGAGCTAAATCCCCAGCCCCTCCTGTAAATTATATTAATGTATTTCCCAATATTGCATTTTTAAAACAAGCTGTGCTTAGTTATAGTGTATTTTATAGTGCATTTAAATGTATAATCTGATTTTAAGATTTATTGATTTTCCAATGTTTAGGATTTTAACTAATATGTTAATGGATATTTGGCTGAGCATTCCTTTGTGCCCCACTTTATGTCTTAATTTGGGGATATGTCAGTGCTACAGTTTGCATTCTGAATGTCCCCCAAATGCCTGTGTGTTAAAGTCTTAGTCCCCAAGGTGGCATGACTGGGAAATGGTGAAACCTTTAGGAGGGGCCCCAGTGGAAGGACCCTGGGGTACTGGGGATGTGTGCTCAGGGGGAACTGGGGGAACTCAGCACCCTTCTTTTCCTCTTGCTTCCTAGCAATGAGGTGAGCAGATTTGCTCTGCCATACACCACCTCACCACAGGCCCAAAGCCACAGAACCAGTGACACATAGACCAAAACCTTCAAAACTGTGAGGCAAAAGAATCTTTTCTCTTTATAAGTTAGTTACCCCTGGTATTTCATTATAGTAACACAAGGTTGACTAACACATTTGAATTCATATTGTGAATTTAGGAATTTTTAATCTTTTTTAGGCTCTGAAACAAGTTAACAAATATGGAAAATTTCCTTTCTTTGAATGTTTGAAGGAAATGACAGTCTCTGCAACTAAGCCTTTTCTGAGAAAATTTTACAGATTTTGCCATTGCTATCATCTGGTCAAGTTTTCTACTTTGTATCCATATTTCTATTTTCCAAGAATATTTTTCATATAACCTAAATTCTCAACTTTGCTAACACACTATTTTCTCATTTAATTCCCTTCCCACCAGTGTTCATTTTCATTCTCTCACACTTCATGTACGTGTCTATGTTTTGTTACTGATTACGTTTACCATATATTTGTGGATATTTCCAATGAATCAACTCTTAGGTTTATTTAACAATTGTTATCCTTTTCTGATTTTAACTTTAAATTCTTCTTCACACTGTACTTACATTTACTTTTTCTTTTTTCTACCTTCTTGAGTTGAGTGCTAACTGTCATTTCAGTTGTTTTATAATTAAAGCATTTAATTCTATGGGTTTTCCTTTGAGCATAGTTTGACTACATTCCATAAATGTCAGTATATGATATTCTTATTGCCATTTTCTAAATAATTGGCAATTGTGGTTTCGCTTTCTCCACTGACCTCCTAGTTATTCAGAATGTTTTTCATTTCAAGGTGGTGAAGGACCCTTTATACATTTTCACATTTTGTACTCAATTCCAATTTTATTACGTGTGATTGAAGTGTTATCTTACAAAAATTTTGCTTTTTGAAATATATTGACATTTTCTTTAGGTTCTAATATATTATTGGTTTTAATAAACATTCTATAAGCCTCAGATTGTGTGCCCATTACCATGGACACAATATTATTTGACTTAATACTCAGATCTTTACAGCCTTGTCTTTTTTCTAAATTGCCTATTTTATTAAAATTCTCCATATAATTATGCCACCTATATTGCTTTATGTTTCAGTGCAATATTATTGGAAACATTAAAGGTTTTGAGTAGTATATCTTCATTATCAATACTATTTTACTAACAGAAAATATAAATTAGTATGTAACTTTTTGGGAAGAAGGCGATTTGATGGTTGTAGTTTAAAATTTTTTTAAGTGTGAACATCTTTTGGTTTAATAATTTTAATTCTAAGTATCTGGCTTTCAAAAGCACTTGAACATGTGCAAAAAAGAAAAAAGATGCATCAATGTTTATAAGAGTAAAGACTTAGCATTGACTTATAGCAAATTTTTCCACAAGGGAAAATTCAGAATTTAATGTCTTAATTATTAAGTAAGAACAAGAAACATATTTAGTTAGACTTTAAATAAAGAAGTTAGAAAAGGAAAAATAAAATAAGTAAAATAAGACAAAATTAATAATATTAAAAGCAGAAAATTAGAATCAAGAGGGGAATCACAAAGTATATCAATTTAAGGCACACCCACCCTAAAAATTTTATGTAGCACTAACAAAAATAAGATAACTGTACACAGCCAAAATGGGAAGACACGTAAGATACAATTTTAAATTGGAAAAAGCCAAAATCTGGAGTGTGCACATGTGGCTGGTGCAGATAAAAATGCACTTGGCCAAGTCGTGGGGGCATATTAAATGCCTGAGATCTTATTTGCCTGCTATAGCAAAGCCGCTGTAGCATTTGTGACTGGGACTACCACTTGGTGGAACCTGTGGGAGACTACAGTCATTCTCCAGGATCCATCTAGCTTCTTCTGGAGTCATACTGGTGAGTTAAATAGAGATGCAAAAGGGCCCATCGCCCCTTCATTCTTTAAAGGTAGCATCAGTCTTTGCCATCTCTACAGGGATGCTATCTTTCCTGTATCCTGCAGATATGACCATCTCATCAGATAATTTCCATATCTGGAAATTGGCTTTGCAAGAAATTATAGCTTTTGATTAAGGCAATTGACCTCCTCCTCCTGGTCATACAGGCTTACCTTCTTTTGATTGTATAGGTTAAACAGAGCCCTTGATATATATATATATATTTTTTTTAATAGAGCCCTTGATTTTGTATATTAAGCTGTCCATCCATTTTGCCCTTAGGGTTACTAGTTCTGTTAACTATCTCCATGGATCCAGCTCCCATGGCTATGACTTTGACCTTGCTAATCATTATGGAAATTGAGTCTTACTGGCTTCTGGTGGCTAAATGCCATCACCTGACTTCTTTTGTTTGGTGTAGGGGTATTTGGAGGACATCGTCATCATTGCTAAGGACCCAAGCTCTGTGACTGTCTCTCTTATCAACATCTCTGTCCTGCAGAGGGGAGCCATAATGAACTTTATATGATGCAGGTAGACATCTCACCAAGGCATTCTTTATGGCCTATGCCCTCCCAAGTTGCAGAATCCTTAAGTAGTTTCTGGCCCTACTTTCCTGAGCCTTTTTAATCCCTGCCTATACCTGCTATAGCAATTTAGGAATTTCAGCTCTGCTCAGCATGGACCTTCCTTTTTCCAGGCTTCTATGAGCCACTCCAGTAAGTAGTTTGTACCTACCCTCCTCCCCTGGAGTCCTTACCAGGGCATTAAATCTCATTTCTTGAGTGAATGCCCCAAATTCAATGAACCCTTGTTTATCCAGTCTTAGGTATCCTTGAGCATGCATCCTAAAAATTCAATCCCACAAGTACTCCTATGGTTCCTGCCTGATTATGTTAGCTAATCCTCACTGCTCCCTTCGAGGATAATCACTTCTTTGCTTACTAGGTCCAGGATTTCCCCAGCTGATTAGGCTGGGATTTACCCCTAGTTACCAGAATGGCAGTCAGAAGGAGGGACAGTTCCTACATGGTGGCTCTTTTGCCTTGTATGATGAGAAAGGCCTTTGCCTTTCTCCCACATGAAGAAGTTCCAGCTCATAATAGGGAAGGGGGAACTACTCTGTAGCCTCTAAGGCTTCAGGGAATTCTGCTGAGACACAGTCCTCTGAGGTATCTACCCAGATGCCCTAGACTGCTTTTCTAGGTCCTAGTTTTTCCCAGTATGGGCCTTAGCATACAGATATGCTTGACCCTAACTATGACATTTGAGTTATATCTGTCCTCTCATTGCAAGAGGTGAGGGTGTTTATCAAGGAGGCCTTTGGTTCTCAAACTCAGTTTTTAGTTGTTTACCATGCTCAGTTGCTTAGTTGCACCTGTTGGATATTCACACAACTTTGTAATAACTAATCAATTTCATTGACCTTGTTTGCCTTATTCCCCTTTACCCTTTGAAATGACAGGATGCTTTCCAATCCTGAGATTTTTCTTTTTTAAGTTACTGCTGGTGAAAATTTTAGCAATTGAGTTGCTAATTTGTACAGCAGGCTATCCATGGTCCCACATGCCATTCTTTAGGGTCCTCTTTCTCTGCTGAGCAGTAAGTGACCCATGTCTATCCTTGTCTTCTTGGACCATTTCTTGTGTCAGTAATGTCATTTGGATGACATGACATGGATGACATGGATGAAACGTGAAAGAGATTAACTGGAAGTATGTTCTTGAAAGATAAAGGCAAGAGAGATCTGAAGTAGGCAGAAAAAGCCTTCAAACCACGATGGAGCTGTGATTCTGTGGGTGAAGAGAACAAAAGGAGGTTGGGGAGAAGGGGCTGAGGCTGCATCACAGCACCTATAAAGTCTCAGCTGTCACCATAGGGAAGGTTGGTACAAAGATTACTCACAGAGGAGTCTTGCACTGGGCAGAAATGTCCTCTCTGCTCAGTGACTGGCTGGTTGCTTCCCAGACAGGACAAGACCTTGGCTCCATGTCAACTTTCAGAAATGAGCTTCTACTACCACAGCAATGACATACCATATGATCACAACTCTGATTTAACAAAATCTTCCATGCCATGTATCTATATTTGAAAATATGAATATACATAGGAATAAAGGTCTAGAAATGTACACACCAAATACAGTACTTAACAGAAGTTTTCCCTTAGGAATAGAGCAATATCAGAATAATTGGAAGGAGAATTTTCAAATTTTATTCTACATACTTCTGTATTCATTTAATTTTTATAATTTGTTGTCAAAATAATTTATGTGATTAAAAGAAAGAAAAATATACAATTAGCCTATGCATCCCATTTAATCTTTTTAAAATTCTACTTTAATTTGTAGTCACGTTCTAAATTTGCTTTCTTTTATCTATATTTACCTGATGTGTCTTTACCAGCCTTTTTGCTTTTATTCTTTCTGAGCTATTTTGTTTCAGGCGTCTCACTTGTAATAACACATTATTACATATTTAAAGCTCAACCTGAGATATGTCTTGTTTCTTAAGAGGAATTTTTAGTCCATTTAGTTTTATTATTATAACTAGTATATTTGGGTTTACTGCTATCATCTGGTTTTATAGTGTAGTAGTTGGGTTCTTATTTGCATACGGTAGAAACATAATCTAACATGAAAAGAAAAGGAAAGTTTTGAAGGGATATTTGGAAAGAAAAAATCTAGGCTCTTTTTTTTTTTAAACATAATATCTATTCTACCCCTTTGTCCTTATTTACACTTATGGTTTCTCATATCAGAGAAACAATTCGATGTGTACTGATAAGTATCTGATTTATTTCACTTAAGAGTATGTTCTCAAGGAGCATCCATTTACATACAATAAAAAAGAGATAGTATTCAAAAGAGAGAACTAGATGGGGAAAAGGGGGATAAAGAAGAAGGTTAAAAGAAAAGTAAGATGAAAGGGGGAAAAATGGTAAAGTGTAGCTACATTTGTTGCAAATAGGGAGGGGTGGGTGAATGGAAGGGAGGGGAGGGGAAGGGGGGAAGAGGGGGGAAAACCAAG
>PVJO010011995.1:0-57305 GCA_004026905.1 Hystrix cristata | reverse complement strand
AGGAGGTCACAATGCCTGAGGCAGCAGGTTACTGACTCAGTAAAAATGGGAGGCACCTCCGATCAGAGGTGTCTGACTTTGTAAATACTGGAAGCCTGAGTTATCAAGGGCCCTTTTGTCTCTTTACCATTTTTCCTTTTTTCCCCTTCCCACTGGGGTTGCTTTTTCCTTTTACCCTCAAGTCCCTTTTTCGCTTCACTTTCTTTTCCCTTTGTTCCCCACTCCCCTGCCCTGTTCCTGCTACTGCCCCATGAGCTTCAATTAATGTAGCTTCTTACTACGTACTACAAAGTGTACCCTGGCAGTTCTTTCACTGTCATACACTAGAACCTGGACTATTTTTGGCCCACTCAACTGTAACATTGTGGTGCTTTTTAGGATCACATCTGTAATGTTATAGTAGCACTGGCTAAGCATGAAAATGCAATTTTCAACTGTCGACATTTATAACAGACCAAAAAAAAAAAAAAAACAAAAAACAAAACAAAACAAAAAAAACGAGCAAGGGAGATGATTGCAGAAGTCTTTTGCAAACTAGAAAGTAAACTGAGTTGTAACTTAGAGTCAGGAATGCTGAATCTTAAGCTTAGCTTAAGCTAGCTGTGGAAAAAGAAGGCGCTAAGTGGAGAGAACTTTAGCAACCTGCAGGGGGTCGTCTGGTGTCTACTGCTAAGTAACGGGTTGTGCTTACGAGGAGTGAAACTTCACCAGAGTAGGCAAAGAGTAATGACTGGTGAGTTAGGAGCTGAACAATTTTCAGAACTCAAATAGGGCTGAAAGACATTTCAAGTTTCAGCTAATGGGTGAGAAGAGTATTTATTGAAAACCTGGGGCATTTAGCAGAAACCCCAGAGGGGTTGTGCTTTAGCAGAAGGCCTAAACTAGCCCAGAAAAAAGGCTACCATCAACTCGCCCTAGGAGACTTAAACTCTTAATACACATACAAAACTCTGGTAATCAAGACAGTTTGGTATTGGCAAAAGGATACATACGTGGGCAGAGTATAATCTAGGAATAGACCCACACATATATGGTTAAGTGATATTTGACAAAGATTGAAGGGCAGTTCCATGGAGAAGGAGTGGTCTTTTCAACAAATGGTCCAGGAAGAATTGAATATGCACATGGAAAGAAGAGACTTATTGCATTGTGCAAAAATTAACTGAATATGGATCATAAACCTCAATAGAAATTCTAAAACTACAAAACTTCTAGAAGAAAATAAGAGAGTCTTTACAGTCTTGGGATAGAAATTTCTTAGATTAAAAAAAATTAAAGGAAAAAATCAATACTTTTTTTGCTTTTTGAAAGACAATATAGCCAGGTGTGGTGGCACATGCCTATAATCCCAGCACTAAAGAGACTGAGGAAGAAGGATAGCTGTGAGTTCGAGGCCAGCCTGGGCTACATAGTGAGTTCAAGGCCAGCCTGAATTACACAGTGAGACCCCCCCCAGGCAAGCCACAGGCCATGAGAAAATATTCATAGTTCATGTATTAGTCAGAGGGTCTCTGGTGTCAATGGTTTGTAAAGAGCAGATTTAATACAGGACAAGTCCAAGTTACAACATTCACACACACAAGCCAAATGCAGGAAGATTACAGAACATCTACTATGCACAGGAGACTCAAAAGATCCAATTAAAGGCTGGGAGCCCACGGCACTGTCCCATGTACATCTGCGTCTGCACTGACAGGCTGAAGAAATCTATATCAGAACCACGATATGATGCTTGTAGCAGAGACAAAGACCAGAACTCCCTGAAGTGAACAGCAGCCATCCTCAATGACAGCAAGGCCTCGAGCTCCTTCTGCTAAGAGAACAGCCGAATCCCCTTCTGGAGAACCAGCCACAACAGACCTTCTTGTGGGAAATGGCTGGCCGCTATCTTCTGCTCCTGTTCTCCTTTATGTTGTGTCGGCAGTAACCTTCAGGTGGATCTTCTACACGCAGAACCACACCACCTCAGTCCACCTGGGCGTTTCTGCTCAAGTTGACCACAATAAGTCCGCCACAGTTTATACACCTGAAAAAGGACTCGGCCACAAGATATATAAAGAATACAACTCAATAAAAAGATAAATAACTCAATTTAAAAATGGGTAAAATATTTGATTATATATATCACACAATGATATGTGAATGACCAGGAAGAACCTAAGATATACTTGCTATTAATCGTTAGGGAAATCAAATTACAGCTATCATGAGCTGTCACTGTACCTCCATTAGGAGTACTGATAATATCAAGAGTTGGTGAGTAGGTCGAACACTTAGATTGTTGATATGTTGCTGGTAGAAGACTAAAATGGTGCAGGCACGTTGGAACACAGCGTTGCATTTTTTTCTCAGGTTAAACATACACCTACCATATAACCTAGATATTCTACTTCTAGGTATTCATTTATTCAAGAGAAGTGAAAATTTAGGCCATGAAAGTACTTATACAAAAATGTTTATATCAGCTTTATTAATAATAGCTCCAAACTGGAAACACTTCATATGTCCATTAGGGGTGAATTTATAAACAAATTCTGCCACACACACAGCGAATGCTACTCAGAACGAGGAATGAAAAGTGATACATGCGATAGTATAGATGACTCTCTAAAAATCTGTGTTGAGCAAAATAAGCCAGGCAATAAATAGTATTACTGTATAATTCTATGTATATGAATTCTAGGAAAGAGAAGTTATTCTATAGTGATAGAAAGCCAACGAGAGTCTGCTTGGAGCCTAGCAGTGTGGAGACTGATTGAGGCACAAGAGAATCCTTGGGGGCGATGGGTATGTTCTATAATTTTGTTTCAGCGATGGTTATATCAATGGCGAAACTGATCCAAAGTTATTCTCAAAATGGATGTATCTGACTGTATGCAAACTGTGTCTCAATAAAGTTGGTTTAAAAAACCCTGGAGTACAGGTTGAAGTATGTTTAGTAAGCCTTTGGATGTTGGAACTTCCTACCCCGCTCAGAACAGTTAGAATCTGTCCTTCTTCCCCTCAGCAGAGCACTGTAGGCTGACTGTCTGGAGATGGTTAGAATCTGTGCAGCAAGGTCCAGTAAGGCCTATAGTAGGTATAAATACCTTACTGAAAAGAGGGAGTAGGTGAAAGCTTTCACCTGAGACCCCCAGCCCGCTTCTTTCATTTGGCTTCTAGAGTGCTGGGAATCAGGCTTGTACATTCCAGGCACAGATTTGGAAGACTTCTCTCCGCATGATCAGCTGAAAAGGAAAACCTCCAAATACTGGCACTGAGAGTTGACCATGTGAATAGCTCAGCTGGCTTCTCTGTGGTGACATGCTGATTTCACCTTCTTAGGCTGCCCAGTAGCCTCTAGTGACACTCCCTGAAATAGGAGTCGGCCACAGGACACTGGCATTCTGAGAAGAGCCATTCACACAAACACTGGAGCTCAGACTACAAACAGGAAAAGAGAAGGAAAAAACAAAATGAAACGAAAAACAAAAATAAAAAACCCCAGAAAACTCGAAGAAGGAGAAGGCTCAGTAGGAAGATAGAAATGTTGACAGAAAAAACCCTCCCCTTTTATTAATAGTCTGAGAGACAATTTCATGTGATAGGAACAAAATTCAATAAAAAGGCAAGTCAGAAAAAAAAAAACTCAAAATGTGTCTTAGAAATTAAAATGATGAAGGCAGAAATGAAAAATTCAATAAAAGGCTTTGAAGACAGTCTGAAGAGAATCTAGAATGCAATTAAAAAGAACAGACAGATGGGAAGTGGAGAGCAAAGATAAGGAAATTAAAGAATCAGTTCGGGGGGCTGGCATCTGAATAAGAAGGGTACAAGAAAGAGAGAGAAGAACATAATAAAAAAAATCATCAGGAAATAATCCCAGGGAAATTTCCAGAATTAAAAGGAAGGAATTTATAGACAAATAGCAGTTCACTAAATCACAAGTCATTTCACGGGCACAGGAGAGAGTCTACGAACTTATAGAGGGGGTAAAAACTAAAGCTAGGACGAGAATGGGACAGTGATACTGGTATCTAAGAGATGATGGATGCTTTCAAAATTTTGTGGAAAAGCATTTTTACAATGTGGAATTCTACACCTGTTCAAACTAGAATTACTTTTGAGAATAAAGACTATTCAGATTCTCAAAAAACTACCAAAGACTGTGCTCTATCCAAACTAGGGAGTAAGCTACAAAAGAGAAGGAGACATGCTGTAGGAGACAGGGAGCTCTGGGCCAGAGAAAAAGGAGGGAGTTTCCTGGATGATGGCAAAGAAGGCAGCCTTAGGAGAGCAGTGAGCAGGCCTGGGGAGCTCCTGGTCCCACAGGAGCAGGGGAAAGACCTTAGAGGAGAATGACTCTGATGAAGGAATAGATGCAGTTTGCCATGTTTGAACAGACTGAGAGGTTTATGCAAATGGGGCAGATTCTGGGATGATTTGTGAACGCTGGGAAAACCCAAAGTAAGAAGGTGTATCAATTGCTTTGTTCAAAAAGTAAGCAGAGTTTATGACATGGTTCTGCTGTGAATGTTGATTAGTGGAGACCCTGCTGCTCACCGTCTCTTCCTTTTTCCCCAGCATAATTTCCCCTACTTCTTTTCAGAAATAAGGAATGATTGTCACCAGGGTAAGAGCTGAAAAGTGCTATGTAGATAATTCTGTGAGGCCCCGAGGTAATACCGAAGAGCATGTGACACAAAGATGGCTATCTGTGTACTTACAGGTACTTATTTGTTGGAGAAAGGTGATGTTCTGGCATGTCCTGCGGGGGATTTGTTGTTCTCGTCTTGTGAAAAATTGGGCTCCATGATGGGATTTTGAAGAGGCCAGATTGGAAGCCACCAGAGAGGCAACCCAGTGATAAAATCTCTGGCCTCGAAGTTTGGCCTCGAAGTTTGGCCTCGAAGTTAAGGCGCCTGAGTTTTAGTTACATCTGCCATTCTTGTCTGTTATGAGTCACAGTGCAAGTTATTTATTCTCTCTGAGACTAATTTTTCTGAGTCCAGAAACATCATGTTCCTGCACATGACCAGCATTCTCTAAATGTCTTTTTTTTTTGGTGCCTGGTATCGAACTCAGGGCCTTGTGCTTGCAAGGCAAACACTCTAACCACTGAGCTAAATCCCCAGCCCTCCCTAAATGTCTTTAAATAAAGGATGTATAAATTAATGACTTGTCCAAGATCACCCTTGTGTGAGCCGTGCCGAATCCACAGGTGTCTTGATGCAGCCTGACGCCTGTTCAGCTCAGGATGAGTGAGGGTGCCTCTCCATCAGGGCCTCAGCACTCTGCACACCCCACAGAGAAGGCGCTTCTGGTTCTCCTGGGGCCCTGCACTAGCCTGCAGACCACCACGGCCACACAGCCACTGGCCAGCAGGTCATGTTCTCCCTGGCACCCACCATGAGGGGCTTGGACTGCAAGTGTTGGTTTTGGCTATATATATATATATTTTTTAATATTTTTTATTAGTGCCTGTTAATTTTACAAAATATTGGGTTTCAATGTGGTATTTTCTATACACATATAAGATCTTGATCAGATCCATCCTCCTAATTACCTGCCCTACATCCCCTCTCCTCTTCTTATTCTCTTCCTCTTGTCCAATAATAGCTTCCTTTCCACTTTCATATCATCTTTTTTTCGGGGAGGGGGCTGCCGGGGATCAAACTCAGGGCCTTGTGCTCGCTAGGCAAGTGCTCTACCATTTAAGCTGAATCCCCAACCCCTCATGTCATCTTTTCAAGATTCTGCATATTAGGCAGAAATTTCAATATTTGTCTTTTTGGATATGGCTTATTTGCTCAACATGATGATCTCTAGGTTTATCCATTTTCTTGTAAATGACAAAACTTATTCTTCTTTATGACTGAACAATACTCCATTGCATATATACAAACATACTACATTTTCTTTATCTATTTATTTGTTGATGGGCACCTAGGCTGGTGCCCTATCTTGGCTATTGTGAATTGTGCCACAATAAATATAGGCGTGCTACCCCTTATATTGACTTCAATTCATTCAGGTATATACTAGAGAGTGGAATAGCTGGATAAAATGGTAGTGCTACCTAGTTTTTTTGAGGAACCTCCAGTGGCTGTACTAATTTATATTTCCACCAAAAGTGTAAAAGTGTTGCTACCTCTCCCTCCAGCGATTATTGTTTTTCGTATTCTTTGTTGTTGTTTTTGAGACAGGGTCTCGGTCTGTAGTTCAGGCTGGACTTGCACTCAGTATGCTGCCCAGGGAGGCTTCAAACTCATGGCAATCCTCCTGCCTCAGCTTCCTGGGTACTGGGATTACAAGTATGCACCACCATGCTTGGCTTGTTTTTTTTTTTTTTCTGTATTCTTGATGAAAGTCATTCTGACTGGGATGAGACGGAATCTTGATGTGGTTTTGATTGGCATTCCCTAATGGCTAAATATAGTGAACATTTTTTTCATGTCCTTATTGGCCATTTACATTCTTTTCCCAGTTTTTTTATTAGCACATGTTTGCAGTAAGTAATGATTACATTCCTTGTGGGGAGTTGGTACATGTACATAACACATCTTAATTCTTTTTTCATTCCCTTCTCCTCCCCTACACCCCTCCCTCCATCTCTTGGTCCCTCTCCCTTTTGCAAAAGACTTATCTCCCTATTTTCTATTATCTATCTTTTATTTTGCTCTTTATTTATATTTTGGGTTTCTCATATAAGAGAAACCATGTGATATTTAAGCCTGTGTGTGATTTATTTTACTCAACATTACGGTCTCAAGCTACCTATGTTTTCCTACCAATGACTCAAGTTTATCCTCCTTTATGGAGGAATAGTACTCTATTGTATACAAATACCATGCTTTCTTTATCTCTTCCATCTGTTGATGGACATGTAGGCCACTTCCAAGAGTTAGCTATTATAAATTATGCTGCTATAAACAGTGGTATGCCTGCATTGTTGTAATATGGTATCTTTAACTCTTTTGGAAAGATACCTAGAAAGGGAACAATTGAGCTGAATATAATTTCTACTTTTAATGTTTTTGAGGAATATCCATACTGAATTTCTTAATGATTGTATCAGTTTACATTTCCATCAACTTAGGGAGACCCTGTCTCAAAAATTAAAAAAAAAAGGGCTGGGGATATAGCTCAGTGTGAAGGCCTTGGATTCAATCCCTAGTAACACACACACACACACACACACACACAAAACCCCCGAATAAACAAACAAGCTCTTGGGCTCAAGCAGAGCTTCTCCTGCCTTGACCTCCTGAGTAGCTGGGACTATAGAGGTAGGTCACCATGCCCACCTTGGTGGGCCACCATGCCCAGGTTGACCTCCTCTGAGGTCAAGCTTGGATGCAGGAGTGGGGAGAGAGGGGTAGCCTCTTGGATGTGGTGAACAAAGGCTTAGGTCCCTACAGTGACCTCTGGCCTTCTGGAGTGGCCTTGGGAGGAGCCCCATCCTGGTTCCTGCAGACTCCATCTGTCCCCGTCTGGCTTCGGGGTGAAGAGAACTTTCTACCTGAACGTGCTGTCGCCAGCGGCGTTCTTCCGGCCCCTGCACACTGTACACCGTGAGAACTTCCGGGTGTGGGCGGGCGGAGAAATCCAGCGTGCACAGCGTGTGGCTTGGATGGGAACTGGGGTGAGCATGGGGTCTTTGTCAGTTCTCTGAGCCTTCTTTGTATATGTAGTGGGATAGTGGGTTTAAATTTACATACTGCGTCTCAAGTGGGCAGAAACTTAGTCATATTTTCTATTGCTAATTTGTTTTTGTTCAGTTTTTGGAGGGAAAACTGTAAACTTTTTCATAATTCATCACTCTCCTCTGCTCTGCCACTGAGGGCAACGGTCAGTTCAAGGGGCAGACCGAGTGGTGTCTGTACCCACCACTGACTCATCCCTTCTTCCCACTTCTCCAGGCAAGTTTATGGGGCAGGTCTCTGCTGCTGTGCTGCCAGTGGGCGCCTGTCAGGTCCTTGGACTCCTCTGGAGGCCACATGGTCCCCTTGTGGGCACCATGGCTCTTGAGTAGACCCTACATTTCCCCCTTTGTGGGCCTGCTTGGCTTCCACTGGTCACGGGCAGGTACAAGCAACCTGGAGGGTCACACCGACCATCTGTGTGGTTTTTTGGGGTTCATGCTTTGTGTGGGGGGATGCCCGTGAGTGGTTACTGGTTTCCTCTCTCAGTGCTAAGCTCCTCCCTCAGGGGTCCCTTGGCCTCTCTCTGCCCAGTGGTCAGGGAATTCTTCATCTTGTGTATCCAGCTTATTGTTCAAAACAAACAAATACCTTTTCAAGACTGTTGTCCCCAAATATAATTTCAAGTTTGAAACTGAGCACTTAGCTCTTGACAAAGTCTGCCACCTTCCCCCATGGCAGTGGAAGTGACCATGAAGATCCCAGGCAGCTAGAGACAAAGCCGAGTGGGGCAAGGATGGTGACTGGAATCCCAGCACCCTGGGGACAGGGGTGCTCCAGGGAGCAAATAGAGGGTGTGGTCTGTGCAGTGCGTTTGGCGAAGGTTCTTAGTTCCGCCCAGGGAAGAGCTTGCTTTTGGAGGTCAGCACCTCCTGTGGTCCTCCAGAAGGGTCCTGACTTTCTCCAGTGCTGTGTGTGTGGCGGGTTCAGGGTAGGGATGCCCAGTCTCCGTAGCTGTTGAAAGGCCCTCGACAGTAGAGTGTAGGGGTGTGCTGTGTCCTTAGCACCTGCCACCGTCTGTACCCTGGTTCAGGCTGCTGTGAGCACGAGGTTCTGGGAAGGAGTAGTGAGAGGCTGAAGGGACTCAGGGTGACCCTGGTGATGCTCAGGCCTGGAAGAGGAAGAGAAGCCTAGCTTGGCCTCCCAGGGTCCTCGAGCTCAAAGGATGTGCTGCCAGCAGGGTGTGTGGAATTGGGGAGACAGTCGTCCTCCTATCTGCCACAAGAGGACTGGCCCCGTGTCCTCCCCCGGATCAGCTCCCCTAGACTCAGAGGGTGGGAGCAGTGACTACTGTGTCCTGGATTGCCGTGGGGGTTGCCACCCCTCAGCCCTCCCGGGACACACGTGGAGTCCGGGGTCCATCCCAGCCTTGGCCTGTGGCCTTTCCTGTGTCCAGCAGGGTCTGGGTGCCCAGCAGGGAGGAGACTGTGGGGGAGCTAGTCACAGTTAGAGTGATGGGCTGCCTGAGGACCTCTAGAGTGCTTTGCTGCCCCCTGCTCCAGGCATGTCATGGGCTCAGTCCTGGAAGTCTAGAACCTGCGTCGTGCCCATTTTGGAGAAAATGGACTGAAATCCCTGGAGCCGATCCTCAGCTGGGACTGGAGCTCCTGAGAAGGGGTGCTGTGCGGTGATGAGAGGTGCCCTGTCTGGATGGAGGCATGCGGCTCCTCACCCACTCTGCTCGCCCGTGTCCTGACAGCTATTGCTCTCTTTCCTTCTCCCCTTCCTGCTTCATCCGGCCTCTTCATCCAGCCTGTTCTCCCCAGAGAGCACAGGGGAGACGCCATGTAGTTGAGCACCCTCTTTCTGTGCCTCTCACAGCACCTTCCACATGGAGGTTAAAAGGGCCATCTTATCTGTTCCAAATTGGATGGCTGGGGTAGAGATTGGAGATGGGTGGACCGGAAAAACTCCACCCCTGGGCTCCGAGAACAGCAGGGAGAAAGTTCAGTGACCCCCAAGTGAGTGATGGGGGTCACTGGACTAGTGATGGTCCATGGAGGCTGACCTCTTGTGCCTTCTTGTCTTCATCTTCCCACTGGTCCTAGGAGGCTGAGAGCTGAGGCCAGAGCTCCCGTCAGTCCGGGTGGGAAGTGGCCATGGGCAGTGGCGGCGACCTTGAAGAGCCTTGCTTCCACCCTTGTCCTCCTGGGCGGTGGCTCTGGGGAGACAGCTGTGGTCCGGGGAGTGGTGGCTACAGCAGTGTGTGCCTGTATTGTTTTCCTAGGGCTGCTCTAACAAAATCCCACAGACTGGGTGGCTAAGAAACAGAGAGAGCCACAGTTATTCCAATGGGCTTGCCCTATAAATTACTTGTTTCCTTTGTTTTGTTTTGTTCCTAACAGATTTTAGTAATTTCTCTTTTTTTAATTTGAATTTATGGAATTTTGATTCTGATTTGTGGAGAGGTTCTTTTCTGGCCATGGGTGTTTGGGGCTCTATATGCCTCTTATACTTGAATACTGAATTCTTTTCCTAGATTTGGAAAATTTTCTGCTATGATTTCAGTGAATAAATTTTTTATACTTTTTGAGTCATCTTCTAATTTTTCATTTATTCCTATAATTCTGAGGTTCTTTTTCTTTTCTTTCTTTTTTTCTTTTTTTGAGTCATTTAGCAGTTGTTGAATCCAGCTTACATAGTGTCTTGTCATTTTTAGGCTATCCTTGAGTTTATGATCTGCTACATACACCTTGTTGTCCCTTCCTTCCTTCCTTCCTTTCTTTCTTTCTTTCTTTCTTTCTTTCTTTCTTTCTTTCTTTCTTTCTTTCTTTCTTTCTTTCTTTCTTTCTTTCTTTCTTTCTTTCTTTCTTTTTTTGAGACAGGGTCTCACTATATAGCTCAGGCTGACCTTGAACTCACAGCAGTCCTCCCACCCCATCTGCCCCAGTGCTGGGATTACAGGCGTGCTCCACCCCACCCGGTTTTGTTTTGTCTTCTATTTCTGATACTATTTTCACATTGGTCAAGTCTGCTACCCATGCTTTCCACTGAATTTTTCATATTATCTATGTCTGCTTGCTTTCTTTTTAGACTTTCTAATTCTTTACCAAACTGGCCTCAGTTTATTGTTTGTTTCTTCTTTATGCTTATTGAACTTTTTGATACAGGGTCTTGCTTTGTAGTGCAGGCTGGCCTTGAACCTTGAACTCATACATAGCCCAGACTCACAGAGAAGAAAATGAAACAGTAGTGTTGATAACACAGAAACTGAAAGTGTAAATAAAGACTAAAATGTATTATGTTGGGAACGGGAAGAGAATGTCTAAATGGGAAAGGGAACAAGGGAAGGGGAAAGGAACGGAGGGACAAGAGAAATAAGAAATGGAAGGAAAAAATGGAAACAAAGCTTTTGTAGATAAGGGGGGGGTGAAGGGAGAGGAGGGGAATGGGAAAAAAAGAAGCAACAAGATATATCATGTACAGGTACAAATCCCCGATGATGAATGTTATCATTTTGTACATCTAAAATGTACCATTAAAATAAATTATTTAATTAGGAAAACCCAGGTAACAGTATATAGTAAAGAACAATTAAAAGCAATAACCATCACACCATAAACAGTAGAAAAGAAATCAGCACTAACAAAGAGTAAAAAACAAACTAGTTATTGACATACCATAAGAACCAATAACAAAGGCCAGGCTTGGTGGTGTACACTTGCAATCCCACCACTCAGGAGGCTGACGCAGGAGGATCACTGTGAGTTTGAGGGCAGCTGGGGCTATGTAGTGAGTCTGAGGCCAACCTGAACTATGTAGTGAGACCCTGTCTCAAAAACCAAAAATAAATAAATAAATGAATGCAAGCTACAATTATACCATCCTTAACAAAAGAAAACAGATCTACAATAATACTGTAGACACAAGTGCAAACCAAATACTGACATACGGTAAATATCGACTAAAAGCAAGAACTATATCATCATTAACAATATGAAAGAATTCAGTCATAATAGCAGAGTTAACTAAATAGATAAAAATTAATAAGGCTTAATAGTGATAATAAAAATGGAAGGAGTGAGGGAAGGAAAAAAATGAAAGAAGTAAAATTTGAAGAAGAAATGAAAGGAAGTTGAGAAAGAAAGAAAAGTGAGATAAAAATCCAATTAAAGAATAAAAGAAAGTCTGAGTGACAGCCAGGCATGGTAATGCATGCCTGTAATCCCAGCATTTAGGACGCTGAGGCAGGAGGATCGCCTACAATTCAAGGTCAGTTTGGGCTACATAGTTCAAGACCGGCCTAAACTACAAAGGAAGACATTGTCTGAAAACAAAAACCAAAAAACGAAAAGAAAAAGTCTGATTGAATCCAGTAATAAAACCTGGGGCAACACACATGAGCATCTGTGATTATCCAGGAAAACAAACCATGGAGGGCAGACAAGAGGGGGACAAAAACATGTTTTTAAATACCTAACCAGCAGGAAGTTTTCTATTTTCCTCCATGTTCTATGGCCTGCTCACAAGGCGGCCTGGGACCTAGAAGGGACACGAGAAGGTAGACACAATTCCAGAAGGAGTCCAACTCTTCTGGCTTGAAGAAGAGAAAACAAATTCCTGATTCTCTGAGCAACTTTGTAATGTGCTCTTTTTCCTTTATTGGTGACTGTTATTCACTCCATCCTCTATCATCCAGGAAATTCTGTGGGCATAGCAATGACGGTGTAGCTAGTAGGAACATTCCTTTCTCGTTGGAGGAGCTGATTTCCCGAGAGTGTCACTTACTCCCCTTACTTCCATTACCTCTTGAATTCTTGGTATTTGGCATGCACACAGCCTCAGACACAGAAAGTGCCCAGGGCCACAGGAACTACAGTCTAAATTTAATTTTCAGAAAACCGGAAGAGAGGTTCTGAGTGACATGTGAAGACCGTGGAGAGGAATAAGTTTAGAAAATCACTGTGCAACTCAGGCTCAAATTGAGCTGCTCTCGCCTGGGCTGGAAAGGACTACGGACAAATCAGTAAGGTATAGATGGCTACCAGATACCAGGGGGCCACCGTACAGTTCACATTTAAGAAAGACCCAAATGTCATGCAAAAGATTTTCCAAATTGATGCAATCTGAAAACCACAACCCACAGAAAGCTAGTTAACTCCAACTCCAACTGATCATTTAGTCTGCTAAAAGAAAAATTATCAACATACAGCGGCCCTTGGTGGTTCCTTATTCACAAATATGATTCCAGGGAACCATGACAGCTCCCAGGTGGTCTCTAATGTCACCCAGGCTCTGTTCCCTTTGGCATTTCCATTGCCGCTGCCCCTGCCACAGCCACCCGCATGCCCAGTACTCTGACCCAAATCTAGCACAATAGCAACACTTCTCAAAGGTGCCAGACCAAAGCTCAGGCTTGGCGATGGCAGTTGCAGCTACGCCAAAGGGCTCTGGGAGGAAGCGGATGCCCCCAGATGGTGTAACCACCTTTGAGGCACTGAGCATCTCTTTAATGGCAAAAGGGACCCCAAGCACCACATAGCACCATGGGGGACCCAGGGACATGACAAGCAATGCTGCCCCAAACCATGTGCCCAAGCTGGCCTCTGACCCTAACCTCCCTATCTCTCATGAGGATGGAGTCAGGAGGAAGGTGACCTTTAGGGCCACCTCATCATCTGCCCAGACTTCTGCACACACAGCTGCTCAATCAGCCACCAAATCGTCCTCCAGCAGCTCCAGACCCAGTCCTGTGGGGTCCAAGGGACCAGAGCCGTCCTAGGAAAACATCCACTTCCTCCTAGATGCTGCCTCCCGTGAGCCCTGTGTGCCCGTCACCCCCAAATCCTGTGCTGACCTCGGAGATCTGGGGCAAACTAGAGGCTCAGGAAAGCATGATCCCAGTCCACCTGTCTTCCCTGCACCTTTGCCCTCAGAGGTGGTGAGGATAAGGCTGTGGTCCCCGTTGCTGTCAGTGGTCCGTCCTCACAGCCACAGACACAGGCCCTTGCTGGCTTTCCCTGAATGAGGACTCGAATCCCGAGCTCACTGATCCTGTCATGTCTGACTCTGATGTGCTCTCTTCTGAGTCAGTCTTTCCCTCAGATGGTTATAGATCCAGCCCCTCAGGTCTCACGGATAAACCTCCTGTTAAAAAAAAATTCAAAAGTGCCCCCAGGGGTGATTTTCTTACTGCTGGCAAGGAGCAGAGGTGTAACAAGAAAAAGAGATACATCAAATCAATGATCAAAAACCCAGTAAAACAGAAAACCAGGACTAGATAGTTTGACAGTTGGATTAGACTAAAATTGAAGAAGTCCTTACACTAACTGATCTTTAACAAATAGAAGGAATTTGTTCTAACTCATTTTACCAGTCCAGCATTACCCTAATACTAACGCCAGAGAGACATCACAAGAGAACTATAGACTATCACTCTTAATGAAATATCCTAAAGAAAATACTACTGAAACACACCCGGAAGTGTAGTAAAAATATTACACATCATGATCAAAAGTGACTTATCATAGGAATGCAAAAGCATTTCAAATAATGAAATTTAATGAGGGAGAGACTGTAATGGTATTATTAGAGGGACATCAGGACAAAATGAAAGATTAAAATGGGACAAATTAAGCTAAAAATAAAATCTTTTATTAAAACTCAAAGCATAGGTAATCCCAGCACTCGGGAAGCTGAGGCAGGAGGATTGCTGTGAGTTTGAGGCCAGCCTGGGCTACAAAGTGAATTCAAAGTCAGCCTGAAGTACACAGTAAGACCTTGTGTCAAAAAGAAAAAGAAAAAAGAAG
Source organism: Hystrix cristata (assembly GCA_004026905.1). NCBI lineage: Eukaryota > Metazoa > Chordata > Mammalia > Rodentia > Hystricidae > Hystrix > Hystrix cristata. The sequence continues at coordinate 42,874 of PVJO010011995.1, read as the reverse complement.
ATGAAAAATAATTAAGTATCCTAAAGAAGGATGAGGAGAAATGAAGAGGCCAGGAGGCTCAGGTGAAAAGAAGGTCTTGGAAAACTAAGGGCCAATTACAGAGGCAGGAAGTTGGTCGGTGTAGAAAGACAAGGCCAGTGACCAACATAAGAGGACAGAGAAGAGGACAGAGAGAGTCGACTGTTAGGGGAACAGCAGGGTGAGTGCAGTGAAAGGGAACCAACTCCAGAAGATGAACACGTTCATTCACCAGGAATCTCACTCTCCTCCCACCCAAGACAATCTAGTTGGAAATAAAAATATGAGCTGTCTTCACTCAACCGTGCCACTGGACATTGAACGAAAACTTACAAAACTAAGTTTTAAAAGAAGAACAACTAAATCTTGACAATCTTACTGGGCTCTACTTAGCAAACTCTTTAAAATTAAGTCAGCGCTCCATATAGAAGACAGACAAAGCAAAACAAAAACCCTTCAAGTCAAAGAAAAAATACCCCAAACATTTAAAAATTAAAAAAAATTTAAAACCTCAAATTATAAAACAAAAATTCATGAGTCTATATCCATAAACCAAAATTATTGAATAAGAAAAGTAGGGAGAAGAGGCATAATCTATTCATTTCATAATCTCCCCATTGCCCATTTTTTGATTCAGTCTTTTATTTTGGGAGGTCTACATTTTTGTTTTTATGTATTCTAGATATTAATCCTTTATCTGAAATATAGATGGCAATTTTTTTTTCCCATTCTGTAGGTTACCTCTTCACTCTGTTGGTTATTTCTTTTGCTGTGCAGAATCTTTTAAATTTAGTTACAATTCCATTTGTTAATTATTGATGTTATTTCTCGTGCAGTTGGGATTCTGTTCAGAAAGTCCTTGCTCACAACCATGATATCAAGAGTTTTACATGTTTTATCTTCCAGCATGTTAAGTGATTTGGTTTTAATACTTATGTACTTGATCCATTTTGATTTTAGTTTAGCACATAGTGAGATGTATAGGTCTAGCTTCAATCTTCTGCATGTGGATAGCCGGTTTTCCCAGTACCATTTGCAAAAGAGGCTGTCTTTCCTCCAGCATACGGTTTTGGCCCCTTTGTCAAACATCAGATGGCTGTATGTGTCTGGGGTTGTTTCTGCATCTTCTATTCTGTTGCGTTGACTCACAAATCTGTTCCAGTGCCAGTACCGTGCTGTTTTATCACTGTAGCTTTGTGATATAACTTGAAATCGGATCGTGATGCATTCTGCTTTGCTCTTGTTGCCCAAGATTGCTTTTTCTATTCTGAGTCTCCTCTGATTCCACACGACTTTTGGGATTGTTTTCTCTAGTTCTGTGAGGAATGTTGTTGGTGTTTTGATCAGAATTGCATTAAATCTGTACAACAGTTTTGGAAGCATGGTCATTTTGATTGCATTGGTTCTGCCTATCCAGGAGTAGGGGATATCTTTCCATTTTCTGATGTCTTGTTCAATATCCTTTTTCAGAGTACTGTAGTATTCATTGTAGAGGTCTTTCGCTTCCTTGGTTAGGTTAATTCCTAGGAATTTAATTTTTCTTGATGTTATTATTTTTCCAATTTCTTTTTCAGTGAGTTCATTATTGGCATACAGGAACACTGTTAATTTTTTGCGTTGATTTTGTATCCTGTTACACTACAGAATTTGGTTATTAATTGTAGGACTCTTTGGGTCTTCTATGTAGAGGATTGCATCATCTGCAAATAATGATAATTTGACTTCTTGCTTTCTTCTATGTAATCCTTTTATTTTTTTTCTCTTGCCTGATTGCTCTGGCAAATGTATTGAGTCCTATAACAAACAAGAGTGGTGAGAGTGGACATCATTGTCTTGCTTCTGACTTTAGAGGGAAAGCTTTCAGTTTTTCCCCCATTTCCCATGATGTTGGCAGTGGGTTTGTCATAAGGCTTGTGTTTTTTGTTTTTTTTTTTTTTTTAAGATAGGGTCTCACTATGTAGTTCAGGCTTACCTTGAACTCACTGTGTAGTCCAGGCTGTCCTTAACTCACATTGATCCTCCTGCCTCAGCCTCCTGAGTGCTGAGATTACAGGCATGTGCCACCATGCCTGGCTAGATAAGATCTTTCTATACCTATTTTCTTCAGGGTGTTTTTTTTTTTTAATCATGAATTGATGCTGCATTTTGTCAAAGGCCTTTTCTGTGTCAACTGAGATGATCATGATTTTTGTCCTTGCTTTTGTTTATGTGATGTACTACATTTATTGATTTGCATATTTTTAACCATCCTTGCATCCCTTGGATGAGGCCTACGTGGTCATGATGTATGATCTTTTTGATGATTTTTCGCATTCTGTTTGTCAGTATCTTGTTGAGGATTTTTGTGTCTGTGTCATTAAAGAGACTGGCCTGTAGTTCTCTTTTTTGGTTAGGTCCTGGTCTGGTGTTAGAATCAAGGTAATGCTACCTTCCAGGAATGATTTTGGGAGTACTCCTTCCCTTTCAATTTCATTAAAGAGTTTGAGGAGTATTGGCATTAGCTCTTTCCCAAAATTCTTGTAGAATTCAGCAGTGAATCCATCCAGACCTGTGCTTTTCTTAGTTGGTAGGTTTTTTTTTTAATCACTGCTTCAATTTTATTGTATGTTATTAGATTATTCAGGGTTTTTAATCCCTTCTTGGTTCAGTGTTTTTTTGTTGTTGTTGTTTTTTTTTTTTTTTTGGTGGTGCTGGGGATCAAACTCAGGGCCTTGTGCTTGCAAAGGAAGCACTCTAATCACTAAGCTAAATCCCCAGCCCCTTGGTTCAGTTTTATATTCATATGTATCTAAGAATCTATCCATTTCTTTTGAATTCTCCAATTTGTCAGAGTACAGTCTTTTAAAATAGTTACTAATGATCTTCTGTATTTTACCAGTGATCTTATTGTGATTTCACCTTTTCAATTTCTAATTGTATTGGTTTGGGACTTTTCTTTTTTGAGAGGGGATAAGATTGGCTATGGGTTTCTCTCTTTTTGTTTATTCTTTCCAAGAACCAGCTGTTCAATTCGCCGATTCTTTGTATTTTTTTTTAAGTCTCTATTTTATTGATTTCTGCTCTGATCTTTACAATTTCCTTCCTTGTACTAGTTTTGGATTTGGATTGTTCTTGGTTTTTTTTTTTTTTTGGACCTTAAGGCATGTGTGATTAGGTTGTTTACTTGGATTCAGGTTTTCTGATGCGGGCATTCACAGCTATAAACTTCCCTCTTAGGACTGCTTTCACTGTGTCTCATAGGTTCTGGTAGGTTGCACTGGTATTATAGTTTGATTCTAGGAATTATCTAATTTCTTCCTTAATTTCTTCTGTGATTCACTGATTATTCATGAGTGTATTGTCTAATTTCCATGTGTTTACATAATTTCTGTGGTTTCATTTGCCCTTGATTTCTAGTTTCACTGTGCTATGATGTGATAATTGTATGGTATAATTTCAACTCTTGTATTTGCTTTATTATTTATTATTTATTATTGTATTTTAAAAATTTATTATTGTATTTATTTTTACTAGCATTCTTTATGGGCTAGTATATGGTCTATTTTTGACAAAGTTCTACATGCTGCTGAGAAGAATGTGTATTCTGTTTTTGTTGGTTGGAACACTCTGTAGATATCTACGGCCATTGACTTCTTTTGAGAAGTGTCTCTTCAATTCATTTACCCACTTAGTGATTGGGCTATCTGTTTTTGTTTTGGTGTTTTTTATTCCAGATATTAGTCCTCTGTTGCAAGATTAGCTAGCAAAGAGTTTCTCCCTTTCTGTATGTAGGCTGTCTCTTCACTCTGTTGGTTGTTTCCTTTGCTGTGCAGAAACTTTTTAGTTTGAAGTAGTTCTATTTGTTGATTCTTGCTATTATTTCCTGTGCTATTGGAGTCCTATTCAGAAGTCTTTGCCTGTGCCTATGAGTTCAAGTGTTATCACTACATTTTTTTCTAGCAGTTTCAGAGTTTCAGGTCTTATACCTAGGTCTTTAATCCATTTTGAGTCAATTTTTGTGCAAGATGAGAGATAGGGACCTAGTTTCGATCCTCTACATATGGATACTCAGTTTTCCTAGCACATGTGTTAAAAAGGCTTTTCTCCAACATGTGACTTTGACCCTTTGTTTTCAATAATCAGATTACTGTAGTTGTGTGGGTTTATTTCTGTTTTCTCTATTCTATTCCATTGGTCCTTGTGTCTATTTTTGTGCCAATATCATGCTGTATTTGTTACTGTGGCTTTGTAGTATAATTTAAAACTGGGTATTTGTGATGCCTCCAGCTTTGTTCTATTTGCTTAGGATTGCTTTGACTATTCTGAGTCTTTTGTATCTCCGTATGAATTTTAGGCTTGTTTTTTTCTACTACTGTAAAGAATATCATTGAAATTTTCATGGGGATTGCACTGAATCTGTAGGTTACTTTTAGTGATATGACCATTTTAACATGTTAATTCTGCAGATCCATGAATAGGGGGTCTTTCTGTCTTTGTAGTGTCTTCTTCAATATTCTCTAATTTTTAATGCAGAAGTTTCTCACCTCTTTAGTAAGGTTGATTCCTAGGTATTTTATTTTTTGAAGCTATTGTGAATGAAATTGTTTTCCTGATTTCTTCCTCAGCTGCTTCACTATTTTGTATAAAAGATACTGATTTTTAAAGTTGATTTTTGCATTCTGCTACTTTGCCAAATTTATCATTCAACTCTAAAAGTCTTTCATTGGAGTTTGTAGGGTCTTCTGGATATAGTACCATATTGTCTACAAATAAGGGTAATTTAACTCCTTCCTTTCCTATTTGTATCATTCTTTTTTTCTTTCTCTTACCTAATTGTTCTGGCTAAAATTTCAAGTATTGTACTATATTGAATACGAATGGTCAGAGTGGACATTCTTGTCTTGTTCCCGACTTCAGAGAAAATGCTTTCAGTTTTTCTGTATTTATTTTGATGTCATCAGCAATGCTGTTCATCAAACTCTTGTTGAAGTTGGAGTTGGGGTCAATACAGGTCACCCTTCACCCGAGTGGGTAGAACTTGAAGGTGGGCCCAGTGCCACAGCCCAGCTTGAGCAGGGAGAGCTTCCCAGAGGGGCCCGTGAACTCCTGCCGATTGCTGAAGAGCTCCCGCTTCTTGTTGCCATTTGTTTGTTGTACACACAATGAACCTCAACATGAAGTGGGGAAACCTTTTTTTTTTCACATATCCAGTTCTACAAGCCAAGAAAGTCCAGCAGGTGCATGGGAAATGGCAAGATGCAGAAGAGAAGGTTGGTGAGGATTGTCAGTGTGTAGGAAGGAGCACCCAGAACCATGGGGATAGAGAAGAGGGCAGCGGGCAGGGACACGTAAGTGCCTGTAGAATCCCCTCCCTCCAGCATCACATACATAGCTGTCTGGGGACAAATCAAGAGCAATGAGTCCCAGTCTCTGGGGGCCCTCACCAGGAAAGAGAGCATGATAGATGTCTCAGTGATGGCCACCACGGTACCATCTTCATTCACAGCTCCCACTTACTGAGTCTTGCTTGTGTCCTGAGACTAAGTACAGCACGTACATTATTTTCTTCAATATGGACACCATTGATTTCCCATTTTATAGATAAAGAAACCGAGTCTCATAGAAGTCAGCGACGAGGTCATATAACTAGGAAGAGTCAGTTGGAGTCAAACCGGAGTCACCATCACCCTGAGACTGCTGATCTCTTTTAGCAGGTGTAACTCTCATGTGGATGGATACTGGAGACAGTCTGTGTGTAAGATGATCAACTGGAGAGAACTTAGACCAAATATTGTTTCTGTGTCTGTCTGAAGCAGAAGTAGCTGTTCTCTCAGCGCCTGTAGAACTTTCTCTGATCTGGTCTCTGTTGCCCACCTGTGAATGTCTGGATCCTTGTCCGCCCTTAACTCCTCAATCCCGCATAGACATGGAGGCATTTCTCCTGGGCACCATGACTGGCCCCACTGGATTCTTAGACCCGCCCTCTGGACCTTGCTCTGCTAATTGCCTCTAATTCCCTCATATGTGAGATCTCTTCAACATGTCTCTGTCGCCTCTGTCACCCATGTGCTCAGGTCTCATCTATCATAAAATCATTCTTTTCTCTAGCTTGTTCTCTGTTCAAGCTAATGTCTCACCTCACTTTCTATTTCTGCCAAATGTCCCTAGACACTGTAATCGCCATTCTGTTGGCCCGTTCCTTACTGCCTTGAAACATTGCTGCTGACCTCTGACACCTCCCACCCCCACAGCTCTGATAAAAGTGTGTGTTGTGCCAATAACAAGTGCTGGCGGGGATGCGGGGGGAAAAAGGAACCCTCCTCCACTGTTGGTGGGAATGTAGCCTGGTCCAACCACTGTGAAAATCAGTGTGGAGATTCCTCAGAAAACTACAACTAGAGGTTCCATTTGACCCAGCTATTCCTCTGCTGGGTTATCTTCCCAGAAGAATTAAAATCATTACACCATAGCAATATATGCACAACCATGTTCATAGCAACACAATTTGTAATAGTTAAGTCTTGGAAACAACCTAAATGCCCAACAACTAATGAATGGCTAAAGAAGATGTGGTTTTTCTACACAGTGTAGTACTACTCTGCCATAAAAAAGGACAAACTAGAGACATTTGTATGTAAATGGATGTTCCTTGAGAACATACTCTTAAGTGAAATAAATCAGACACTCATGAGTACACATCGAATTGTTTCTTTGATATGAGAAACCGTAAGTGTAAATAAGGACAAAGGGATATAATAGATATTATGTAAGAAAAAAAAAGAGAGTGTTCAAAAGAGAGGAGAACTAGATAGGGAAAAGGGGGAAAAAGAAGGAAGGTGAAAAGAAAAATAAGATGAAAGGGGAAAAAAATGGAAAAATGTAAATAAACCTGTTGCAAGTAGGGAAGGGTGGAGGAATGGAAGGGAGGGGTGGGGAAGAGGGGGAAAACCAAGACACATCATTTACGGGTACAAAATAACCATGTTGATTATGATCATTATGTATACAGTGTACCAATACATGTTCTTGGTAAAGATAAAAAAAAGTGTGTGTTGTGAAGGGAAAGGGGAAGGAGGCCAGAGGAGGAAGGAAGGGGATCAGGAGGGTGTAAAAGTGTCAGGAAGGCGAGGTGACTGGTGGATGGACTGAGGAGCTGAGACAGGCTGGTGTCTGGGACCCAGTTGGAGGGACAGTGTGTCCTCCTGGATCTGGAGGGAGGGAGAGAGGAAGGTGGGGAGGGGATGTTTGGTTGTAAAGGCATTTTCACCAGATGGCCTTGATTTTCTCAGTGCAGAAGAATGCCATGATTGTTTTTCGAGGAGAAGGGGTAGGGATAGGACGGGGAATGGGAAGAAGATAAAGACGTTTGAGACCTGCGAGAAGTTACCAGCCAAAAACAGAGAGGAGGGCCCCGTATCTAAAAGGACACACCTGAGCTGGGGACTGTGTGTTGATGGTGACATCAGACCCCAGGGGTGTGACTTCCTTCACTGAGGCCTGGGGACATAACCAGGCAGACAAGACTGCAGTGAAAGGGTCAGAGTGTGAGGCCGTGGTCAAGAGGTCCAAGCTGGAAAGAAAGTCTGAAGGAAGGTGGTGGCTGGGGAGAAAATGAAATAGCTGGCCTCAGGACTGGGGTGCTGGTGTAGCTGAGGATTTCGCTTGCTGACAATAAAGAGTTAGAAATGAGTGGCCCCGCAGTTTAGACTGTTTCTCAGAGGTGGGACAGTTTAAGGTCTAGACTCTAGTCTAGAGTATGACCACAGGTGGAGGCAGGAGAAAAAGGATGGAAGTGAAAGTTACTAGAATTGAACAGTTCAAGCAGTTCTTACCCTTGAGCGTAAAAGGCCAAGTGTGTCATCTGTGTGGAGAGGGAGGGTCTTAGGTGACAGGGTCCCTGCTGAACATGAGGCCAGGAGGTCGGAGCGGGCTGTGAGCCAGCAGGGGTCTGCCACAGAGGAGGGATGGAGGCCTTGTCTAGTTGATAGCATGAGCCCTACAAGAGTTTTAAAAATTACAGTGATTTTGCAATCAACATAAAGGTTAAAAACTCAAGTAATGTATAAAGGAGCCATTCATTTCAATAAATAGCATTCCATTGAGTGTATGTGGCTCAGTTCCTTTAATCACTTCCCTATTGATGGGTATTTATGTTTCCAGGTTTTTGTGAATATAAAACAATTGCAGTAGAGGCCACGTGTGTGTGCACATTTACTGTGAACACCTGCAGGATAAGAACCTGGCGGTGGAACTACTCAGTCAAAAGATTAATGCATTCATTTCATTAGTCTTGGTTATTGATGTCAGGGCTAATGTCTGTTTAATTCTGAGATCTTTTGCCAAATTGCCCTCCAAAGAGGATGTGCCAATTGATAATCCCACCAAGATGATAAGGCCTTCTGTTAACTTCCGCAGCTGCCAACACAAAATGCTGTTTTCAAACACTTTAGTCTTTGGTAGTTTGACAGGCAAAAATTGTTTTCATTTCTATTCTTATATTTCTTTAAGTGTTGGTAGCTTCTTTTCATATTTGCTAAATGATTTTCTTCTTTCTTTTCTTTCTTTTTCTTCTTCTCCCCCCTGCGCCGCCCTCTCTCTCTCTCTCTCTCTCTCTCTCTCTCTCTCTCTCTCTCTCTCTCTCTCTCTCTCTCTCTCTCAGAACTAATCTAGTAGTTCTAAATACTAAGGTGCAAATCTTAGCTTTTCTAATACCGGCTGTGTGAACTTGGGGAATTTACTTAAATTCTTTGTGCCTCAGTTTCTTGGCTTAAAATGGAGATAATTATACACACCTGCTTCATAGTGTTATCATGACAACTGAATGGTTTAACAGGTTCAAAGTGCTTAGGATAGTGCCAGGTTCATGTATAATAGCTCATATTATTCATGTCTAAAGCCTACTTTTCTATTGTGTGGTTTGTCTTTTTTTTTAATGAGTCATATATTCAAGAAAGTAGCCTGCTGGGTGTTCTAAGGGTTACTTCCTTGTCCTTTATTGTAACTGTTTTTTCTTTTCTCACTCTTTTTTTATTATTAGTTATACAGAGCAATGGTTTTCATTTTGTCAGATTTGTACATATTATACTTTGATCATTTTCTCCCCTCATGATTCTCCTTACCCTCCCCTCTCCCAGTTTCATATTTTTCTGGGTGGGGAGTTCAATGTGCATCTTTTGCTCATCTCCACCCACCCTATTACCCACATTTATGCCTCTTCTCCTCTCCTTCCTCTTGTGTAATAACAGTTTCCCTTCTACTTTCTCGTCATCTTTTTTACATTTCATGCACTAGGGAGAACACACAATATTTGTCTTTCTTAGTCTGACTTATTTGCTCAACATGATGGTCTCTGGATCCACTGATTTTTCACTTTTTAAAAGAAAGTCTTACATTTAATGCAGAAACGTTAAATGGTTTTTTGTTGCCGTTGTTGTTCAACAGTTTTATTTCTCCACTAGCAACATTGCTACCTGGCTTTTGCTATGACTACAGGCATCTCCATTCCAAGATGATGAAAAACTATATTTTTTTCCCTTGAAGAAGCAGATGTTTTTAGGGAATGAACAATGAGTAATAGTTTTGAACATGCAGCAGGGAGCCAGGGAATGTTTCCCCCTCCCTTGGGGAGGGGCAGCAGGGCTCTGTGGTATCCGGGTCAGGGATAGTGGACCCAAGGAGGGCCGAGGACCTGGGGCTGTTGCTGTTCATAGCTGGCTTCCAGAGGTCAGGGAGAGTAGTGGAGGTCAACCAGTGTGTGCCTGGGCTTGGCGGCTGTGTGTGAGTCATAGAATACTAGGATGTGAACTCTCCTGGGGCAGGAATTTGACCAAGGTCTGGCAGTGTTGGCAGGTCTTGGTGGAGGCTCCAGAGGATGTTTGCATGTGCTGCCTGGCTCCCAGGGTCATCTGCAAATGTAGAGACAAGACGAATCTGGCCTGTGCTGGACTGCCAGGAATGTTTCCAGGAGGGGATCAGATGAGAGGCCAGGTCTGATATCAGACAGGCCCTGGAATGGGGAAATATGGCTGGAGGGTGAATGAGGGGTGTGGGCTGAGGTCAGGCCTGAAGAGCCCAGATGTTTTTTTCTCTTTTGCAGCACCTTCTCCCAGATCCCTGCAGGTGGGAACCCAAGGATTTCAAAATTGGTGCAGGAACAGTGGTCCAGGGAGGGGCATGAGTTGCCCAGGGTCACAGTTTTCCAGTAATGGCCTGCCAAGACTTCCCAGCCAGGCCTAGGGAATGGCCAGACTCTAGAGGATGGGCAGGAACCCCTGGTATGGGTGGGCACAGCCTCTGGATCGCAGAGCTTGTGGGAGCTAGAGGAGGGCAGGGGTGAGAGGGGCCAGTGGCAGAATGTGGGCTGGACTGTGGTCGGAAAAAGAGTTGAGGATGAGCCCTGAGGGCTAAGGAAGTTGGAGACTCTTGTGTGTGTATAAATTAAACAATTGGTCTCTTTTGCTTGCTTGGTGATTTCTAACTGAAATGGCAAACCAGGAAGGATATTCCATCCCCACTCTCCTCCCCCAAACCCCCCTCCCCCCAGGGCTTGGCCAGACGTGACAGTCTGGCCAGCTCTTTGGGTCAGCTGAAGTCTGACTCAACAGGTGTGGGAAACGGGGGGAGGGCTGTGCAAGTGTGTGGCAAGTGTGCAGGAGGCAACAGGGAAGCCAGCCCACTCTTAGGCAGCAACTCCCCCCAGGCCTCCCTGCTCCAGCATAGGCTGACAGCTCCTCCATTAGGCCTGAATCTGCTGGGAAGTGTCTGGTGGTGGCTTCAGGTAGGGGTGATGGTGAGGGCCTAGGGCTGTAAAACAGGAAAATGGGGGTGGGAAGTGTTTGTATGCGAGTAGAAGCACCTGCACACAGATATTATATCTATCTATCTATCTATCTATCTATCTATCTATCTATCTATCATCTATCTATTTATATATAAATGCGTGCAACTGTGCATCCAGACACACCCCCCCATGCACACACAGACTCCCACTTGTGTAAGTAGCTCATAGAAACGCTGATGTCTAGGAGTGTGGGCACACAAGTGCACACACAGCCACAAAGTGTCAAGCGTCCCTCTCCTCTGCAGAAACAAGCAGGCAGGAATGTGAGTAGGGTGTGAGGGGCAAGCTCTGGGCTTGTAATGCCTATTGGGAAGAGAGAAACCTATTTACTAGTTTCTACACGGAAGGGGGAGGTTGGCCGGGGAAAACAGCCAGGTCAGATCTATGGCAGGGTTAGAGTACTCTCCAGGAGCACCTGGGGTCAGAGAATGCCTTTCTGGCTTCAGTAACCTGTGATGGAGGGTTTGGACCCTGACGCCTGATCTGGCTTTTGTCCACTTCCTCGCTGGTCCCTCATGCTTGGTCTCTACTGGCGGCAGGAATCCGGATGCTCCTGGCCCCTTTCCCACGCTTGCCGGGTGCGGAACTCTTTCCTGAGTTGGGAGCTGGTCTCTGCGAGGTCAAGAGATGGCTCAGGATGCTGCTCTCTACTGTTCTCTGTGGCCACCTGTCCGAGGTGGGGGTGTCCGTGGGGCGTGTCTGCCTTCTGCGGGCCGTTCCTGAGGCACCGAAAGCCCGCAAGTGCGGCCCGGGAGGAGCCTGGCGCCAGAAAGGTGGCGGCGCCCGGCCCCGCCCCTCTCCTACCTGCGCTCGTCCAGCCGCCCGCGCCGCCCGGGCGATAAAAGGGGCGCAGTCGGCCCGAGGTCAGCCAGTTCGCTCCGCTCCTCTCTCGCCGCTGGGTCCCGCCCGCTGCGGCCGCGATGTCCATCCACTACAGCACGCAGGTCTTCAGCTCGCGCTCCGCCGGCCTCCCGAGGCGCGGCGCCCAGGTGCGCCTGAACGCGGGGCGCCCGGGCGGCTGGGCCGGCAGCAGCAGCGTCTACAGCCTGGGCACCCCGCGGGCGCGCGTCCCGGTGCGCTCGGCCTACGGGGGTCCCGGGGCCGGCCTCCGCGAGGTCACCATCAACCAGAATCTGCTGGCCCCGCTGCGGCCGAGCATCGACCCCTCCATCCGCCAGGTGCGCCAAGAGGAGCGCGAGCAGATCAAGACCCTCAACAACAAGTTCGCCTCCTTCATCGACAAGGTGAGCTGCAGGGAACCCTGCCCGGAGTCTCGCTCCAGGCCACACAGCCGCCCCGACGAGCTGGGCCGGCGCAGGCTGGGAGCAAGGAGGCCTGGCGTCCTTCTCCTCTCCAGTCTCTGTGGCCTCTCCTCTCCGCATTAGCTCTTGGCTATTTTGGCCCCCTCAGCCTCAAAGCGCTCTCTCTCCAGCCAGCTGCCCCGAAGTGCCCCCTTTCCCGCAGGAATGTCCAGTCATGTCAGGTTGGGAGCTCCAGAGGCCAAATCAAGAGTTGCTGGTTCTCCAGGCCTCTTTCACTGACAGGGGCCTGTGTCCAGTCTGGGCTGGGCCCTTCCCCACTGTGGGTAGGAGCCATTTGGAGGTGTTTTTTCCTGGCCATCTGTTCCTGCCTCTCATGGACTCCTGGGTTGGGGGAGACAGACTTGACTGGTGGGTCTGGGGGAAGGGAGTACAAGTGGTAAGGGCTGTGGCCTTGCTAGAGCCTCTAGCTATAGCCGTCTCCCTTGGGCTGAGGCCAAACTTTCCCTCTCCTGTCTTTGTGTCCTCTACCCCACCTATATCCTTATCACCTTTATCATTCTGCCCTGTACATCCTTTAGGTACTGCCAAAGCCTGCAGGTCCCCCCAGGCCACGTTCTTCCCTGCTGTTGTACCATCTTACTGGGTGCCCTTGGGTGGTGGTGCCCTGAGTTGCTTACTGGTTTTGAGGAGGCCCTCTGGCCTCGCATTCCTGGGCAAACAGACTGCTGTTAAGGGCCTTTTCTGGCCTCAGTGCTGGTTTATGAGGTGCTCCTTTTACATGGGATTGGTTGGAGAGCCCTAACCTGAGGTCTTGCGGAAGGAAAGGGGAAGGAGTTAGAATATTGAAGAAGGAAGAAAAGAGGCTTCAGCCTGAAGGAAGGGTGGCCTGGTCAACCCAGGGGCCCAGAGACAGGAAGGAGGCCCGTGGTCGGGTGGGGGTGGGGGTAAGAGAATTCAATATGGAGCAAAGGACAGTGGAGACCTTGATGTGATTGGCAAACCAATCCTGCCTGCTCACGGGCTCCCACTTGAAGACACTTGTGAGACAGTTCCAGGGTAGATGGACAAGCACTGGGGGTCCTGGTTGGGAAAACAGCTAATGGGAACACTGGCTGTGCCAGGTGATCTGAGACTCTCCTTAACCCCGCTGTGGTGGCACAGTGGGCCCCTCGTGAGTCTCCTCCTCCTTGCCCCACGCAGGTACAGTTCCTGGAGCAGCAGAACAAGATGCTGGAGACCAAGTGGGCACTGCTGCAGGAGCAAAAGTCTGCTAAGAGCAGCAGTCTCCCTCGAATCTTTGAGGCACAGATTGCTGGCCTGCGGGGACAGCTTGAGAAGCTACAGTTGGACAGGGGCCGCCTAGAGGCAGAGCTTCGGAGCATGCAGGATGTGGTGGAAGACTTCAAGAATAAGTGTGTTTCCAGGGCCTCTGCCAGGGATCGTGCATCCTGCTCTGCTTTCTTTCTGCAGCACCTACTGACTTGGGCTCAGTGCACAGCCACTCAGCAGTTACTCCTGGAGGGGTGGTCTTTACTGACGTATTTCCTGCTTCTCCTCTCCCCTCTTTGTCTGTGGGGGCTGTTTCAGGTCATTCTGATCTTTTCGTGTTACTCAGTCTGAGGGAAAAATCTCAGCCCACCCTGACGTGCATGGTTCCTTTTGGGTGCCTGAGCAAGCCCCAAGAGAAGGTAGACACAAGGTCTGCTATGATGAGTGCTTCAGAACTTGTAGGATCCTCACAGATCATTCTAGAACAGCCAGCTGTCTTTTGTGCAGGTGAGGAATTGGAGACCAAAGAGGTTCAGAGTAGGCTCCTGGGATCTGGGACTTGAATTTTGGGTCCCTGATTCCCAGCAGGAGGCAAGGGGCTGATGCCAGGAGGAAAGAACAAGGACAAAGAATGATCATCCTGAGTGATGGGTGGGGTTGCAGGGGCTTGGGAGGGGCTCTGGTCAGGGTAGAGCCAGAAAGGAAGCTGTAAGGGAAGCCAAGAAGCCTGGGGTTTTGTGGACAGAACTTTGAATGCTCACTGAGCTCTCTTTTCTCATCGAATGGAAACCAGAGCCCGAGGCTTGGGCTGGGCCCCACCCTGGCACACCTGCCAGTGGGCTCTGGGGGCAATGAATGCACTCTGTGCTCTGCCTGTGATTGTGTGACTAAGCTGGAGCCATACTCTGGCTCTGACTGGAAGAGAATAAACAAAGCCTCTGTGGCTGTCCCCCACAGGCCACTTCCCTGGGGTAAAAGTCAACATATTAATCCCACAGCAGGTGGAACCAGACAGGTGCAGGGCAGGGAAGACCTCAGGGAACCGGCTGGCTTCTGTTGTCAGGGACTGACATGGGTGTGCATGCATGTGCATATACCCGATACAGATCTCCCCTGCCCATGGCCCTCAGAGTGCCTTCTTGTGGACCTGGGTCTGAAGCCAGAGCTGGCACTGGACACAGGGAAAGGGCCAAGGGTCCTTCTATCTGCGCAATCCATGCTCCTTGCACAGTGTGGAGGCAGGGGGACAGAGAGACTCACAGATATTTCCATACCTTCTGTAGGACCTAAGCAGAGCTTTAGGAGTGTGAATACCCTGAGCCTGGGCTCCTGGAGAGGTGTAGCCTGTGTGGTCATCCTGTCCCCCACCACGGCCACCCTAGGCGACTCCTGCTGCTCCCAGCAGCTCTTGGGCACTACTGAACTCTTGTTTCCCGCACCTGCTTTTGAGTCCCCAAATAAACACTGGGTTAGGCCAATGCTTGTTCCTCTTTGCTCTGTTATCCTAAGGGCCAGGGTTGGCTCCTTGGGAGGAAGAGAGACGGGAGGGGATGCTATGGGAGTAGCTATGAGTGTGGATCATCCAGCTGGGGCCTGGTTCTTGCAGGACTTTCTATATCCTCTGTCCTGATTCCACAAGTGTCCTCCCTTTTAGGCCCCATCTTCACTCGCAGGGGTGGGATTAGCTAGTGGTTAAGTCTTGGTCTGTGGAGTCAGCTGCCAGGTTTCAGGGCTTTGTTACTTAGCAGCTTAGTGCCTGGGGCAGTTACCCTGGCTCTTTGATAATCACAGTGCCACCCCTATGGGACTGAGGGTTGATACCCAGGAGGTACAGACCAGTGCAGGCCCCAGAAGGCAGAGCACAGCATGGCTAGCACTTGCCTTCCTTCCCCCACTGGACGCTGCCTTTGTCCTGTGACCCCCTGCTCCATGGGGAGACTCAAAAACTAGAAATAGCCATATTGGAATGAGGGAAAGTAGACTTTGTAGCTCTGACGCTTGTTTTTTAGGTGTGTCATTAAGGAGGCAGTAAAGGGAAGCAGGGCAGGTCTTACACCTGTTCGTGAGGGGCCGGGGGCAAAGCTGCACCAGCACTGTGCTTCTCCCCTAATGCAGGTATGAAGAGGAAATGAACCATCGCATGGCTGCAGAGAATGAATTTGTGGTGCTGAAGAAGGTGAGGCGACAGACAGGCTGGAGGGGGGTGTCTGCAAACGTGTGGGAAAGGAGCTCATGGGGCCTCTTACCTGAACAGTACTCTGCTACAGTGGGGACATTTCATCCCAGACAAGGGAGGGACCTGGCCACCCTGAAATGTTTGGTGAACAAATGGAATGCGCTGTCTTGAGGCAGGATGAGTTAGTTCTCTGTTCCTGGGCGTGTGCAAGTGGAGTTTGGAGTTAGAAGAACTGTAGAGGGCTTTGAGCTACAAGCCCTTAACAATTCTAACTTGCTGCACACCTGCCACAGAGTTCTGGGTCTTAAGGGTTCCAGACAGGGGGAAAGTGGGCCCTACCCCCAGGAGGTTAACCTGGCAAAGGGCACTAGAAGAGGCCCAGTCATCCCAACCTGAGCTTTGGCCCACCTGCCTTGGAATCACCCACACTGCCAGTTAAGCAGGCTGGGAGTGCTGTCTCACTCATCTCTAGGATGGCGTCTGGCCGTCTGAATGCTTATGTGCTCTCCAGGGACTCAGGAGAAGTGGTTTGCACTTCTTGCAGAGCAGAAGTGATTTGTTCCAGGTCACACAGCTAGTTGGTGGCAGAACCAGGGTGTGACCCTACATAAGGCCTTTAGGGACCGGTTACATGCTAGGTCTAGGGCTTCAGGCTGCCCTAAAGTGAGATCAACACCAGCCCTGGGGACACATGGTGACAAAGCTCAGCATGTAGCCTGGAGGGCCTGCGGAGGAAGCTCTTGCTACAGCTTCGTCAGGCAGCCTGGAGAACTGTTTCTTGCTAGGCCGGTGGCATTTGGCCCTGTGGGTTGGACTGGCTTGGTTTAGTCACTTCTGAATTTTCTCTATGCCGAGGGCACAGTGTTCCTCTACCCACCTCCTCTCACTCTTAGGATGTGGATACCGCCTACATGAACAAAGTGGATTTGCAGGCCAAGGTGGATGGCCTCAGTGATGAGATCAACTTCCTCAAGACCCTCAATGAGATGGTGAGGACCTCTGGGTGGGTGGCGGGTCATCTCCTACGTGACCTGTCTGGTTCAACTCCCTGCCTCTGGGCCAGTCTGGCTGTCTGTTGGAGGTGGGGACATTATCCTGGTCTTTGTTCTCTCCGGACTCAGGAATGCTGATGGGCTAGGGGGTTGGGAAGAGCTGGCGGTAGCAGAGAACAAGGTCAATCAGGACTGGCCTTCAGGAGATGTGGGATGACCATAGAATTTGCCAGGTAGGGGCTGAGTGGGGCTGAAAGGAGGCAGGAGGTCAGGGGAGCCCTGGTCACAATAGAGTTCAAAGGTGGGTTGGGTAGGGCCGCCCGGGGAGCCCAAGGGAGGGGCGAATGGAGTACCTAAGAGTTTACACTCAGAGGGACTGGTGGATGGCTGTCCACCAACTGGCTACTTTTTTTGTGTACATTTCGCTTCTCATTCTCTCCTTGTCACCCTCTCCTGGGCTTCCAGCTGTTTTCCTTTCATGAGGATTTAAAAACTACTCCACCCCCTTCTGCGAGAGTCTCTGACCTTAGGCAGATGATACAGTGGGCCAGTTACCTGGAAGGGACTAAGGTGGAGCTAAGTACAGACCAGCTCTCCATTCTCTGTCCAATCTTTACCTGGACCCTCAGCCTCCATTAGCCGCTACAGCAGGTGTTTGCATGTTTGTTAATTTGAGGGACTGGGTTCTTGAGGTTACTGCTGGCAATCCTGAGCTCAGTGTAGGTCTCCCTGTGTCTGCCACAGATTATATAAGTACATCATGTGTACCTATCTGCACGCACACCTCAATGCTAGGCCTATATATAATATATAATTGTTCCTTCTCATTGTGAAAGTAATGCATATTCACTGCAAAAAAATACAGAAAATTAAGTATGGCATAAAGCTTAAAACAATCACTTATACCTAGTGATGCCAGACTATCTGTACATGTATTTGCATAAAGATATAGAGATATATATTTATATGAGAAATAGAGTCATACTCATTTTTACCTAACAGTGTACTGTGGACATGCTTCCGTGTCCATACATGCAGTTGAATCATCAGGGTTTTTGTTTGTTTGTTTGTTTGTTTGTTTTGTTTTGTTTTGCAATACTGGGAATTGAACCCAGGACTTTCTCACTGAGCTGCATCCCCTCCCAAGTGCTGGGCTTACAGGCGTGTACCACCATATCTGGCTTCCCCTGCCTTTTTAAATTTTTAAATTTTGAGACAGGGTCTTGCTAAGTTGCCCAGACTGGGCCCCAAATTTTGATCCTTCTGCTTCAGAGTGCGGAGATTACAGGCATGTGCTGCCATACCTGGCTGTATCGCCAGTTTTAGTGTATAGAGTATTCCACCCACAGGGCATGTGCCCAAGGGGACCTTATTGTCAGTGCCCCACATTTTCGTTGATCCTCTTTGGTCCTACTGGACTCTGCTGTTTTTAAGATGCCAGAGCCAGGGATAGGCCAAGTGGTTCAAGCGTGTGCTGGTCTGGGCTCTTGTGCTGGGCCTTGCAGCCACTGCGGCCTCTCCTTCCTTCTCCTGTCCCCATGTGAGAAGTCCCAGCACCAATGTGGGCACAGGGGTGGGTCATGCCCGAGTCTCAGCCTTCTGTGTGGTCCCTACAGGAGTTGGCAGAGCTGCAGTCCCAGATCTCCGACACATCCGTGGTGCTGTCCATGGACAACAACCGCAGCCTGGACATGGACGGCATCATCGCTGAGGTCAAGGCCCAGTACGAGGAGATCGCCAACCGCAGCCGGGCCGAGGCTGAGGCCTTGTACCAGAAGAAGGTATGTAGCCACTTGGGGAATCTTTCCTCTTCCTGCTGGGGCCTGTAGTGAAGCTTCCCTTCCTCCTCGCCTTGTCCCAAGGCTTCAGGGCCTGGGGCTTCGCTGTACCGGCAGGCACATGCTTAAGTCCGTGGTGCACTCTGGAACCCAGGGAGGGAGTAGACACACAGGCTGGGTCCCTGCCCTGGAGAAGATGCCAGCCTGATGGGCAGGCCAGGCAGAGGAAACAGACATGCATTAATAATATGTCAAATATGGCAAATACATAGCACTAGGTACGGTTTTGGAACTTACACAGGCATGGCGTACTTACATAGGTGATGTTTCCAGTGTTTTACTTCTGTTGACTCATTTAGTCTACATAGCTCTCTCGGGTGGGCACCATTACTATTGCCATTTTAAAGATGAGGAAACTGAATCACAGAGAGATTAAGTAATTTGCCTAACTCTACATGGCTAGTAGATGGAAGAACAGGGACTATTAGATCCCAAATCCCAGGCCTGTTGGGAAGCAGTATGGAGGGAGGTTTCTGCAGAAGTTGGGAGCAGTCCATGGTACACGGGCGAGAGCACAGGTACCCCAAATAGGAGGTTTGGCTTCAAGCCCGTGCTGCTTTTGATTTGCTGCGTGATCCCTGGACTGTGTTTTTCCGGGACTCACTCTCCTGGGTGGTGCTGGCAGGGGGCTGTTGAACAGGACAGCGTCTCAGACTTTCTGTAATTCTTCAGCAGCAAGGAAGGGTGGGAGTGGGAGAGCCTCAGGGTCAATAGACAGAGGCCCCAGGAGCCTTCCCTCTTCTCCTTTTCCTGGCTAGAGGGGCTGAATTTCTTCCTCATCCCACTGCCCAGCAGTCTGGCCTCCTGACATTGGGTGAGGATGGCCGGGAGTCTGACTGTTCTCTCCTGGGAATGGAAGTGGGAAGGAACTTTCCCTGGATGGGGAGAGGGACCGACTGCCTGTAATCCTTGCCCACCTGCTGCTGTACTTCTCTGCACGGCCCTTCCAGTTTGAGCTCCTCCAGGCCCAGTCTGGGAAGCACGGGGAGGACCTCCGGAATACCCGGAATGAGATCGTGGAGATGAACCGGGCCATCCAGAGGCTGCAGGCGGAGATCGACAACACCAAGAACCAGGTGGGGAACCAGGTGCCCTCGCTGCTCCTCGGGGCACTTGGGAAGTAGCCAGCGGAGACCAAACTCAGGGTGAAGGCCAGGAGGCTGGAGGGATGTGGCCTCCTGCTCCCCTTGCCTGGAGCTGGTGCAGCTCACATCTCAGGGCCATGGGTGAGACCTCCAGGACAGAATGCTGCTGGCCAGGACCTGGCTTGGGGCTGGAGGGAGAAGATTCCTAGCTGAACATAGAGCCTACGGGAAGAATCTCAGGGTGGCTGGCCAGGGAGGAACCACCTTTAGGTACCGTACTGGCCCTGAGGTCTCAGTGCGTACCTAGCTCTTGGACAGTTTGGAACATCTGGGAGTTCACAGTTCACAGGGGAGACTGAGGTCAGTGGAAACTTTACTATGGCTTACAAGCCCCTTCCTCCCCCTGTCCTCCCTTCCTTCCCCTGTCCTCCCTTCCCATGGCTCCCCTCCCTCTCTCCCTCTGCTCAGGCTAGCCTGCTTCCTGTATTTTGGATTTGCTAAGCATGTCCATGCTCCAGGGCCTTTGCATTGGCTTTTCTCCCATTTCCATCCATGGCTGTCCCTTTCTCATCTCTGGGGCTCGGGACAAAAGACCCCTTCTTAAAGATGACTTCCTAAACACCCAGCCTTCGCATCATCAGTTCATCTGAAGTCCTTTGAAGCACCTATTATTCTGAAATGCTCTGTCTTAATAGTAAGTCATAGATGACTCCACTCCCCCTGTAATATAAAATGCTTGGAGAGCAGGGACCCCATCAGTTTGGCTCAGGAGTCCTCTCTTCTGGCACCTGGCACATGATATGGGTGGAGGTCTCAGAAGAGACACTGACTGTGAGGTTGTGCTTTGCTGGCAGCTGGAGTTGGGGGATGCTAATGGGGGGAGGGTCTCCCAACCCCGGTAGAGATGCAGGTATCTGCAGTAGGGGGAGGGCAGGTAACCAGTGCTGCAGCTTCAGAAAGCTTATTTCCAGAAGGACTGGGAAGTGGGAGTCCTTTCCCAGAACAGCCCCCACCCACCTCCCTGCAGACTCGTTTACACAAGGGCGGAGGCTGCCTCCTGGCACAGATGCAGGGCCATGAATCGCCCTGTGAAGTTGGTCTGCTTCTGGGCCAGGATGGGAGGCATGAGATAGTGAATGGTGATTTCCCAAACCTCAACTTCCACCACACAGTTCTCTCACACAATGGGGCAGAGCCAGGCACAGAAGTCAGGGTGTCTCTTACCAGGAGGGCACTCAAGAGGACTGGGAGTGACCGCCAGACGCAGCAGGGTGGCCCTGGCCTAGGGAGTACAGGTGACGGGGCAAAGCACTGAGTGGTGGCTGAGGGGGTAGTGAAGATGGGCCTCCACTGAGGCAAGAGGATCTAAGGGCAGAGGATGACAGATGAGAAGGGAGGAGGAGAAGCCTCGGCCGGGACGTGGAGACAGCAGGTCTCTCTGTGAGCTGAGCAGGAGGAGACCCAGGCCTGGACTGGCTCTTGGTAGGGGAAGGTCCCAAAGCAGGGAGAACTCTAAGGCCAGGTAGCAAATGGCAGCTGCTCAGGGCCGACACAAGTCCATTGGAACCCCATCCCTGCCCATGGATCATAGATCCCATGGTACCTGGGGTGACCAGCAGGGTCTCTCTGCTCCAAGACCCCATGTTCTGGGCTGTTTCTGACTAGTTCTTATTTTGAAGGTGGTCTCCAGTCCTTGTTAGCTGCCTGGCATTTGGAGACGCAGCCAGGATCCCATGGTCTTAGAGTTCCTGCAACTGGGGACTGGAGGACAGCAGTTTGTAAATCATGAGAGTGTTTGTGAATGGTAGTAATTACTGCAGCACATACCACACACCTGCTGTGTGCTAGACATTGTGCCAAAACTTCTTGTGTGTTATTTCATCCTCACAATTTCTCTGAGGGAAACACTATGATTATTGCTCCTTTATTTTATGTGTACTGGGGCTCAAACTCAGGCCTCAGGCATGCCAGGCAAGGCCTCTACCACAGGGTCTTGCTAAATTGCCAGGCTGACCTCAAACTTGCAATGCACTTGCCTCAGCCTCCTAAATCGCTGGGATTACAGATGTAATCTGTAATCTATCATGCATGACTGATTATTGCTCTGTTCAAAGAGAAGAGACTTTGCCTTAGAAGGGTCGATTCACCCAAGGACACGTAGCTAGTAAGTGGTGAGTCAGACTTGGAACCTAGGCACTAGAGATCCCATCCATGTAACAAAGCCTTGGGATTCCCTGGTGCTTGAGGGAGTGGGTGGTGTGAAGGAGGCTAGTTGCCCAGGTGCTAGGTGCAGGACGGGTGAGCAGGAAGGCAGTGGGTAGTGCATCTTGGCACCCAGCTCACAGCTCCACTATTGCCTGCAGCGCACCAAGTTGGAAGCTGCCATCGCTGAGGCTGAGGAGCGTGGGGAGCTGGCTCTCAAGGATGCTCATGCCAAGCAGAAAGAGCTGGAGGCTGCCCTGCAGCGGGCCAAGCAAGACATGGCCCGGCAGCTACGGGAGTACCAGGAGCTTATGAACATCAAGCTGGCCCTGGACATTGAGATCGCCACCTACCGCAAGCTGCTGGAGGGCGAGGAGAGCAGGTGAGGGATGGGAAGCTGGGCAGGAGATCCTGAGGCTCAGTGGGGCCTGGGCTTGATACCCGTCCATCACAAGCACTTCCTGTGTGCCCCTCTCTGCAGGCCACAGGGCTGGGAGGTGCAGGGGCACAGAGCTGATGCTTGCTGCTTTGCTCTCAATGGGCCAACTTTCTGGAAGGAAAGGGAAGCCCCTTTGTGTGTGTGGCCATTAGCAGGGGTGTCTTATTTGATCCCCAGCACGTGCTTAGGAAAGCAGTTTTGGTAGGACTGACTTCCTGGTCTACTGGGGGGGGGGGGGAAGCCGTGGTTCTGTTTTATGAATCGAGGGAACAGGGCCATTGTGTGGTTAAAGCTCTGCTGATTCCTGGCCCAAGCAGCTTCCAATGCCTCCGGGCTGCCACTTACCATGCGCTGAGATAAATCGTGTGGTACAGACTGAGTGTGCTCAAGGAGGCTCATTACCTCTGTCCTCAGAGATATTTGCATACTCACCTGTGGCCAGAGAAGAGGCTGCAATGGGTTAGTTTTGTAGGATAGTCCTCATGAAATCCATGGCACCTCCGTCTATGTTGTTGGGTTGGTTGATTTTTCTGTCAACAGACAAGGCTTTAAGAGGTGCGCCTTGGGGAAGGTTAGGATTTGCAGGGGTGAGAAGCTGCAGCGTGGCAAAGGCTTGGAAGCAGGACTCCGTGCTGGCTTGTTAGAAGCCAGCATGGAGATGGATAACGTATGACATGTTTCGGCCCTCAAGGAGGCCACACAGTGCTGAGGAGACAAAACACCTGCAAAAGAAGCACTCAGACTAGCATCTTGTGTTTTTCAGATGTCGAATTTATAAAAGATCTTCCTCTTTTCTGAGCATTATTCCTGAGGGGCTGGGGAGAAAGGATGGGGGATGAATGGAATGGAGAGGAAGGGGTGGGGATCAGGGCGTGTTGAGCAGAGTGCCTGCATGCTGGGGTGAGGAGGAGGGACGTGGCAGCAGGACATGGGTTGGGAGGTCGAGGCCCTGCCCTTGCACTTGACCGGCCCTTCCCTGGGTGGACACCCAGGCTTCTTTGTGGGCAGAGGGCCTGAACATCAGAGGCCTCTGGCAAGAAAGACACTGACCTTGGGCGCAGCGCAGCTTTAGCCACGTTGCCTCTCTCTGCAACCTCCTGCCATGGCTTTGGGTGCCACGATTTCTCTGGAACCCATACCCTTGGCCTCTTTTCCTCATAGACATCGGAACTGGGGGATGCTTAGAGTGGGGGACCCTTACAGCTTCCTCCCTTGGGCTGATGAGGGAACTGGAGCTCAGAGATGGTAAGTGGTGTTCGCAAGGTCACACAGCAAGCCGAGAGATCCTCTTCTGAATGCTGGGTTGCTGTAATCAGGCTGGTGCTCTGAGGAGACCACACCCACATCCCCGGGGGACACCTTACTTTTATCCCTTAGTTCTTCAGCCCTTCCTGGCACCTACCCAGGATTATGGTCCCAAAACTCATAAAGTGTGGGGGCCGACTTTGAGAATACAAAATTACAAATAAAAATTAGTCACAGGAGTAAATACTTATTTAGAATTAGAAAAGAAAAGCCACACAGATCACTAAGACGTGGACATTCAGAGCTCTTCCTTCTGAGTTCCTTAGGCCTTCTACCAGAGATTCTTGTATAGAGTTGCTGCTTGGTGGCAGCCTACTTCATCCTCCATAACTTCTGGCACTTCCAGCAGGGGCCATACAGAAAGTGTCCTGGAAGCTTCCAGAAACCCCATCTCTTGCCCCCTTCCTAGGCTTGAGGCTGTGGAGAACAGCTGGGCTCCCCACACTCCCTCCATCAGAGTGAAGTGCTCCTCCCCCTGAAGAGCAAAATGATCCCCGAGGCCAAGGGCTTGGTGACAGTGGGGCTGTGAGTCACAAAACAAGCACACCCAGCTGTCTCAGGTAGATTTTTAATTTCCACTGCAAGACTTGTTTCAGCCCCATGGGCTGCTTAAAGCTACCCCACTTACCCCCACCCTCCCTCAGTCCTGTCTGGCTGAAGCGGCAGTCAAATCAATGCAACAGTTCACTAATTATTTCAACATGGATAGATCATTGCTATGTTCCCTTCCTCGTGTTAGGGGCTGGAGACACAGGAATAAATGGGCAACTTTTAGGACTTCTCTCACCTTTCCCTGGTGAGGGAAGGCAGACATGTACTTAAATAGGAATTGCGGCTACCATTTACCAAGTCCTGGTGTGCAGGGCTTTAGGTGAATTATAGAATTTAACCTTCACAAACAAGACCCTGGCATTTGGAGGCCTCCACTAGGTAGGCCAAGGAGACTTTGGTCCACTAGGTAGGCCCATTTTATAGGTGGGAAATGGAGGCTTTGGGACATTGCCCCAGGTCATGTGGTCAGTGGGGAAAAGGGCCTAAGTGACCCCTTGGCCCATTTGCAGCAAACCCACAGCAGCAAGGCTGAAAGGCTGGAGGTAAAGAACCTACTCAGGACCTGGGATGTGGGTGCCTGGCAGCGCTTGCTGTTCTCATAGCTTCTCCTCTGCCCCCAGGTTGGCCGGAGATGGAGTGGGAACCGCGAATATCTGTAAGTCCCTGGCTGCGGCACCCGTGCTGTGCGGCTAGGTGGGGTTTTCAGAATGGCTGACTGGCCTGAGGGCCTCGCTTGTGGGATGGGAGCCTCCTTCCTTCCACAGCTTCTGGCAGGTTCCCAGGAACTCACACCAAGCTCAGTGGCTCAGGGTGGTGAGCCTTGTGGAGAAGCTTCCACCAGCTTCACCCCACCTTTAGAGGTTCCTTTTGCATTGGCTAATGGAGGGGGCAGGGAGGCAGCAGGGGTGAGAAGAGGCACAGCTTTGTCAGGAAGGTGGGGTGAAGGGACGCGATCCCTGGGTGGCCTTGTACCAATGAGCCCTCCTCCCTTCTCTTGCAGCTGTGGTGAATTCCACCGGTGTTGGTGGCAGCGGGCTGGTCTTTGGGGGAACCATGGGCAGCAATGCCCTGAGCTTCAGCAGCGGGGGCCCCGGGGCCGTCCGGGCCTATTCCATCCGGACCACATCTACTACCAGAGAGAGTACCCACCACTGAGCCTTGGGATGGGGAGGCCCATGTCTCTCTGCCCCAAGTCCCAAGATTCCCTTCCTTCTCTCTCCTCCCCAGTCCTGAGATTGCACAGCACTCTGAAATGGATATCAGTCACTTCAATAAAGAGTCTTCTGAGGCCTGGATGAACCCCACGCCTGATGCCTGGCATCCTGGCTTCCTTCGGCAGGGCAAGGAAGGGGGTGGGGAATACAGGGAACCAGAGTGGTCAGAGTCTGCCCTGATAACTAGAAAGACTCCTTGTGGAGGGGACTGAGGAAGCCCATGGCGACATGAGGGTGCTGCTCTGAGGGTGAACTCATCCAGGGTGACAACTTTGCCATCCTTTCAAGGATGGGCTGGTTCTAGCGCCTCTTCTGAGGAAGCTCAGAAAGGCCACAGGAACTTCAGGCTCTGCCAGCAAGTGGCTGCTGGAGTTCTCCCCTGCCCAGGGGGTGGCAGGGCTGTCTGCACCTTCTATGCCCAGTGTCCTTTCTGCTGCTAGAGTGTATTCCTTTTGGAGCAAGAAGGCCACACATATTCAGCTGCCCCAGGCACAGGTTTCGGGAGGCCTAACCAACTCTCAGGCCGCCTGCCCACCTTCCAGGCGCTGGGTCTGCCAGGCCCTGGGGCCCCGGATAGGTGCATGTGCGGGGTTCTCTAGAAGTGACGGTCATGGATGGAGGTTATGTGTGCATGGGAGGGGCCTCAGAATCTAGGTCACAAGGAGGAAGAGGGATGGGCCGGGTGTCTGGATTCCATGGTGGGAAGGGAAAGGTAGGGAACCTCTGTGTGTACCTCCGGTCTTGGTGGAGGCCTCCAAATGCCAGGGTCTCTGGTGTGGGAGTCTGTGTCTATGTACTGGGGGTTTTGCCAAGGCATGGAGGTATGGAGATGCTCTCCCTGGTGGGCAGCAGCACATCTGGTGGCTACTGGATTATCAGGAAAGTCAGGGGGTGACAGTACTGTGTGGGGACTAGCGTCTGGATGTGGTGATTGCTGAGAAGTCTCTGTGTTTGACAACATGGGGAGGGAATTCTCCCAAGTTGAGTTGGGGGTGGATGTGGGAGTGGAGGAAGTAGACTGCTGCTGTACAGCAGCTGTGAGTAGTGACATTCCTACCTAAGGTTTCAGAGGCCCAGCTCCTCTCCCTTGGGCTGGGGCTCCTCCCTATCTTCCCTGTGGTTTCGTATGTCTGGGTTTGGGGCCTGCCGGCCCTCCCTTGCACCCTTCAGGACATAGTGTGTGCAGGGAAGGGGCAGGGGGCCTGGAAGCTGCTTTCCTCCCCTCTGTGGCTGAGAACAGCTCCTCATCTGCCTCCCTTGGAGGGAACCTGGACAGATAGGTGAAGTGGGCAGGACCAAGAGGAGGTGATCAGCACGAGTTACACATGACTGAGCTTTATTGGAAACCTGGAGACCAAGCGTGAGGGATGAGAGGAGGCAAAGGCAACCATAGAAGGCCAGTTCCTTAGAAGCCTAAATGCAGTCTGTCACCAAAGCTGGGTTTGGAAGGAGAAAGGGAGGCAGAGCACACAAGGGATTCTGGGGCCAATCTGTCCCTTGGAAGCCACGGTGTCCAAGCCCCAGGTGCAGCCCGAGCTGAGATTGGGTCCTTGCCCAGGTTGGCAAGGAAACCTGCCACCGAGGCACATGGGAGGGAGCGAGTGCCACCAGACTCAGGCCCTGAGCCTGGCCCTCCCTGGAAGAGACAGAGAAACAAGTACACAGGGGGATTCGAGATGGTGGGTGCAGCATCGTGTGCAAGTTAGGCCGCTGTGCTGGGCAACCCTTCTTACTTAAGGCCAGGATATTCAGAGCTCCGGGTCAGACTAGGGCTGTGGCTCGAGGGGTAACATCTTTGCAAGGCCTGGGCACTACGTGAAGTGCACAGAGTGGCTGGTGCTGCAGCTCTGGCTGCAGGGTGCCCACAGGCTGGTGCTTATGGCCATGTTCTTCCCGCTGCATGGGGCACTGCAGACACTGCCCGTCACCGGCTGGGAGCTTGGCACGCACAGGTCCCCGCATGCGGCCCCACTCCAGGAGCTGCTGACACCTGTGGGAGGATGACAAAGTTTAGCCCCAGCTGCCCCTACCTGCTGGCCGTTTGCTTAGGGTTCCTCCTCCACTTCTGGCTCCCTCCCTCTCGGACCCCCTTCACCCCTGGGCACTGCTTCCTGTATGTAACTGAAAGTATCTGTGGTACGCTGTTAGCCCAGGCCCTCCTTATAGGTAGAAACAGCCACTTCAATGACCACAACACTCCCTTCGGCCCCTGCAGTGGAATGGCTGCCTGCTTTGTAAATAAAGTTTTATTAGTATTGCCCATGGTTGTGGCTGCTTTCACAGTAAGAGTTGAATTGTTGAGACGAAGACTGTACTGCCCACATGCCTGAAATATTTACTGTCCGACCCTTTAAGAAAAAGTTCAGGACTGGGGATGTAGCCCAGTGGTAGGGTGCTTGCCTAGTTTGTGCTAGCTTGTTCAATTGCCAGCACCAGGAAAAGAAAAAGTTTCCCACCCAAATTCTTAGCCCTTATTTCCGAACTCACAGGGTTAATTACTTACAGACACTCACAGGACCGATGCCCTCACACAACCTTGTGGGGAGAGCAAAGAGACAAAAGTTAATTGGAGAGATCAAAGCTGATGAAATCTTTTAACCCACAAATTCCTTTTTCTAAGTAATATAGACACAAATTAGATGTAAATAATATGCAGACATGCTTCTGGCTCTGAAGCACAGCCGCGTTACTCGGGAGACAGAACAGACACCCTTTGCACAAGTGTGGGCCGCACTTATTCTCTTCACCCTCCAGCAGGTGCTTGTAGGTGGCGATCTCGATGTCCAGGCCCAGCTTGGAGTTCATCACCTCCTGGTACTCCTTCAGCAGGCAGGCCATGTCCTGCTTGGCCTTCTGCAGGGCCTCCTCCAGCCCCGCTAGCTTGCACTTGGCATCGTTGAGGGCCGCCTTGCCCTGCTGCTCAGACTGAGTCACTGCAGTCTCCAGCGTGGCATTCTGAGAGATGAGAGCATTATTAAGGGCCCCTGTTCTGGGCTCCAAGTCAGAGGCCAGGCATGGACTGACTGTTGACTCTCAGAAGGGAGGGACCTCACCACTGTAAGTGTTCCCAGGCAGGGTTGGCCTGGTGGAATTTAACATAACAGTCCAAGCCCCAGCTTCTTTTTAAAGGGTCTGGCTGTACTAGATCTGCATTTCTGTTTGTTTGTTTGTTTGTTTGGTGCTAGGGATCAAACTCTGGCCCTTGAGCTTGCCAGGCAAGTGCTTTCCACTTGAGCTACATCCCCAGCCCCTTAGTCCTGCATTTCTGTGTTTTCTGTGTGGCCCGTCTCAGTGGGCTCTGGTTGGCTCTGCCTTTTGTGTGTTGGGTTTGCCACAGTCCCTTCCTGCCATCCACAGCACCTTGGACACAGCCTGCTGCACTCGTTTTATGGCCTCTGTTGACATCTGAGTGTGTGATCCCTGATCTGGGACAATGAACCACCGAGGTCAAATAGCTCTCCTGAATCCCGCGATGAGCAGATGACAGGGCTGGTGTGAGAACCCAGGTTGCCTGTACCTCATACCAGTGCTATTTTCTTTGTCCCATTCTGCCTCTGGGACAGGAAAGCCCTTGTCACCTTATTTGCTTCCATACTGCTCTCCCATCTCCGTTCAGCAAGAATGGCTCCTGTACCTTGGACTTGGTGCTCTCGATCTCGGCTGTCAGCCTCTTGATGATGTGGTTCAGCTTGCTGATCTCTTCCCTGGTGCGACAGGTTGCGTCTCTGTGCTGGATCACTGTGGCCTTCATTTCCTCATACTGGGGATAGCAGAGATGCTCATTAAGCTCAGGATGGGACATCCCACCCATTGGAGACACCACTAATGACTGTGCAGTTTATATAGAGCTCAGCATGTGCAACCACACATGGCAGCTCCACCATGACACTCCAATCTGAGGGCTGTTAGGCCCTTCTCTTACCATCCTGTCTCAGTTACTTTTTGCATTGGTAAGACAAAGTACTGGACAGCCAAAAGTTAAAGGAGGAAAGGTTTATTTGGCTCACAGTTTGTAGAGGTTTCAGTTCATAGTTGGCTGGCTCTAAGGTAGGGTGGCACGACAGAGGGGCATCACAGAGGAGAAACAGTCCATGGCAAGCAGGCAGGAGACAGCAAAGCAGCAGCAACAGCAGCAAGCCTGCCTCTTCCTTTGTATTCAATTCAGGCTGCCTGTCTTTTGGGTGGTGCCACTCAGAACTATGCTAATTCTAATCAGTGGACTAATCCAAATACCTTCACATTCTTCCCATTGCCATGTCCAGCAGGCCAGTGTCCTAAGTCACTCACCCTGCTGAGGTACCAGGACTCAGCCTCAGCTCGGCTTCAGGTGGCCATGTCATTATACTGAGCCTTGGTCTCAGCCACAATGTTGTCCATGTTCAGGTCCCGGCCATTGTCCATCTTGACGATGATGGAGGTATCTGAGATATGGGACTGGAGAATGTGGATTTCCTACAAGGAGAAATGTTTCTTAGTCAATCTCTGCTTTCTGCAGCCCATCCTCTCAGAGTTTCTTCACTCTCTCCTTCCCCTGCTTCTTCTAACAGCCTCACTGTCTGAAGCCCAAGTGACAGTTTTCTTGCTCAATCCTGGGGTCCCTCAACGTTCCTCCAGCCCAGAGTCCCAGGGCTAAGAGGAGGCAGACAGAGTCCACTCTGAAGCCAGCTGTCCGGTTCCAGTCAGCACCTCCAACTCTAGCCTTGAGTCTAGGACCAGAGTTTATGCAGCTTGTGATAGCAGTCACCTTAGGGGCCAGGAATACCAGCTTGTATGTCGTGGAGACAAGGGGTCAAGTTGCGCGTCTTTACCTCTGACAGTAACCCGACCTGGGGCTTTCAAATGCTCTGCACTCTCCACCCCTTACTCTGTGGCTCAGAAGCTGAAATGGTGACTGATCTGTCCCAGTGTCTAACACTCTCTTTGCTAACTCACTGCTCTGTGGCCCCTCACCTCCTCATACAGATGCCTCAGAAAGTCAGTCTCCGTTAACAGCATGTTCACATTGCTCTCCAGGCCAGACTTACGCAGGTAGTGTTGTCCACATCCTGCAGGGGGAAGATGGACCAAGAGTCTCAGAAGTCAACTCACTGAGGAGACAACCTAGAACTCGCCTTTTTCTCCCCACCAATAAGGGGCATCCGTCAGGCTGAGAAAACTCCCCAGAAACCCTCCTTAGATGATCACTCCTGTGCCTGGTGTCATGTATAGCCCTTTATGCAGCTGGTGGGTCAGGAGTAGGGCTGGGCAGGGGACCTTCTTGAGGTCTCTAGGTACTTCTCCAGTGGCACTGGGGTGACTCCAGGAGAACTCATACCTTGTGCTACTGCCCACACTTAGGATCTAGTGTGAAATGGGTAGTATCTAATGATGCTCTGCCCCACGCAGTTCTGGATTTCATAGATGGAAATCTGAGTCTGGGGTCAGGAGAAGAGGGCTCAGGGATCAGCCCTGCCCCTCCCAAGCCAGTGAGGCCCAGAGCAAGGCCCTTGTTCTCTGTGCCTCATGTCTCTCAGCATCCCTCGCCTTCCTCACATCAAGGTGGCTGGAAGGAGGGCCCCATGGTGGCACCGTGCAGTCAGGTCTAAGAGGTGAGGACTGATGCTGCTGGTTGCACCACGTTTCCTGAGGTTGCTGGCTCGGGTTGCAATGGTTCCCTGCCATCATGTGTTCCTTTATCCACACATACCCGCCCAGTGCCCACTCTATGCTGGCCACAAGGGCAGAGGTGGTAGGAAGCCAGTGGCCAGAGGGGTGAGACCACTGTCTTTCATGAAGCTTGCGTTACACTCTGTCAGGGGCCACGAGGGAGCTTTGGAGCATCTGGGGAAAGGAACAGGGGCAAAGCTGGGCTGTGTGATTCTGGGGAGCTGCTCAGCCTCTCCACCAGAGAACTCCTGATGCCTCTGTCCTCGGTTCTGATTTGGTGAGTGAGTATTTTGGGGCCACTCACCTTCTTCAGGGCCAGAAGTTCATTCTCTGCAGTAGACTTGAGGGCCACTTCCTCTTCATACCTGGGGACAAAGGACACAAAGCTCAGATGTGAGGAGAAAAAACCAGAATATACATGCCAGACAAATGCATGCCAGGAGATGGATCTTTTGGAGGCGGTCATAGAATTTAAAAAGTATCAGAAGAGAAGGGACCTATCCATCTTTATCTCTGGGCACTCAAATCAACTTGTGTGGCCAAAGCACTTCTAGTTTTAGGGATTCTTGTTGCTGCCGGAATCAGGGTGGGTGCCTTGCACATCTCAAAGGCCTCCTCTGTTTCTGGACTGCAACTCCCTGTGGGGCAGGAATCCTGCCCTAATTCTATCCACTTTTCTCCTCCTCCTTCCTTTCTTACCCTTTCCCCGCTCAGGGCTAACACAGCACCTGCAACATGGAGCAGATGCTCAGTGAATGTTTGATGAATTACTGAAATAAATATTTAATGATGAAACAACTGGTGCAGCACAGGATCTCTACAATCTTTAAACTCTCAGCCCTTTAAGAAATTTCCTCCACCCACGGGCATGTGGGTACTTGTTGGGAAGTACCTCTTGTGGTCTAATCCAGATACATCCTGCTTTGGCCTAACCCCATTTTGTTTCTCCGCCCCCCTCCCTGCACTCACTTCTTCTTGAAGCTCTCCAGCACCTCCTGCACATGGCTGAACTCTGAGGCCAGCCTTCCACCATCGGCCTCCACCTCCTCAGCCTCCCGCCTCAGCGTCTGGATGTAGCCCTTGAACAGCGGCTCCAGGTTGCTCTGGCAGCACTTGTGGTTCTGGTAGAACTGCAGCTTGGTCTCCAGCAGCTTGTTCTGCTGCTCCAGGAAGCGCACCTGGGGTGGAAAGAGGAGAAGAGTCTGTGGGAGGGGCTGGCATCTTCTGTCCTCCTTGGAGCACAAGCAGAGTCAAGAGGGAGTTGGCAGGGAGACGTGCAGAACAGGGGGATATCATGACCCTGCTGGGCTTTCCTTGCTGAGGATGCACCCAGGGAATCCTCGTTTTGTGACTGCTTGCCAGGCTTGAGTGAGTGTCTGTCTGTCCAGGTGCCTGGATGGTTGAGTGTGAAATAGGGAGGCATATGACTGTGCTGAGTTCCTGTTGGGCCAGAGCTGGGCAAGTAGGGTTGGAGGGCATTGACAGTCCAGGAAGGCTTCCTGGAGGAAAGGAATATAGAGCAGTGTCAGGATGGGGAATAGAGGAGGAAGAAAGCCTTCTACCAGGGCCAGCTCGGGTTGGTGAGCAGTGGCTGAATGGTCAAAGTAGGAAGGGCTTCCTAACTGGGGAGGGCAGGGATGCTAAGCTCTTGCTAAGCAGGATTCCTGGGGTCTGAAGAGGCCTGGGGTGGTGGTAGTGTAGGGCTAGGTGGCCTAAACTTATATAGTGGACACTGTCATAGGTCTCTTGGGCTCCAGGATGCCCCTCCTCATACGCTGAAGCTCGAGTGGAGATTTCTCCCTATCTGCCTTCTAACCTTGGGACCCCTCTCCTTCCCCTCCAGGACAGCAGCTGGGAATGTGAGGTTGAAACATCCAGAAATGGGGAATAGGAGCTGCCAGTTCTAGATGGGATAATTTCAGGTAGCCTCGGCTGACGGGGCCTCATGGCTGCCTTGGCCCAATCTTCCTTCTCAGAGTTCTGGAGGGGAGGGAGCCACTGTCAGGGCCACATAGCCCATCAGTGAAGGCACTGACGGTGGAGTGTAGGGTGCACACTCACGGACCTGGGCCCTTCCCACTCTCTACTTGTTGGTCACTTTGCAGGTTGTGCCTGCCATGTGGATCAACCTCTGCTGGAGAGGACTGTGCAGCGGGAGCCCCCAGCTTTGGGTCCTGTGGTGCCAGGGATCCGGGGAACAGGAGAGAGCCTTGGGCCTGGAGTCCTACTCTGGCTACCTGTCTGCGGGCCCCTGGGCAGATCCCTTCCCCTATCCCTGTCACTTTTTTCTTCTTTGTACACTGGTAGCAGATCCTCTGATACCAGTGCTTATGACTGACTTCAGAATTCTGCCCTCCCTTGTGCCTCATGCTGTATCTACTATAAACAGATTCACTGAACATTCACACTTGAGAAGTTGTAGGGGTAACTTCACCAAATCCAGGAGCAGTAGCTGTGCACAAGGAATTCACAAAACATTAAATTCTGGCTGAGACGACTGTCCCAGGCAGCTCTGAACCTTCGGCTCCCTCTAGTTAAAGGAGGGAAGCAAGTCATTAGCATCCCAAAAGAGTTTCTCCACCTGCTTTAAGGACTGAAACACATAAAAGGTCATAAATTTTCTCATCAAGTTTTTCGATTTCATCTAGTGCCAAGGGTCGGCACCACCCAAAATTATAAAAAATAGCGGTCCCCATTCCTCATTTCTAAATATCCTGGCGCAGGATTTCCCATCTCCTTGGCCCAGAACCTGTTAGTTCAGGAAGGGTGCGATCCAGGACACCCACCTTGTCGATGAAGGCAGCGAACCTGCTGTTGAGGCACTTGATCTGCTCCTTCTCCTCCTGCTTCACGCACTGCGCGTTGGGGTCGATCTCCAGGTTGAGGGGCGTGAGGAGGCTCTCGTTGACCGACACGCTGGTGATGCAGGGCGGGCTGGGGCCGGCCACGCCGCCAGAGCGGTAGCCGAAGCTGCCGGGGCGGTAGACCCCGCAGACGCTGCGGCTGCGGAAGCCGCTTGTGAGGTCGCGGTAGCAGGAGGTGCTGCGGTAGGGGGCGGAGGGGATGCCGCAGCGGCCTGGCCGGGGCCCGCAGGCCGAGGCGCAGCTGAAGGCGCGGACCCCGTAGGGGGCTCCGAGGCGCGAGGAGAGGCAGGACATGGTGTGGCGTGGCTGAGGGGTTTGGACGCTGGAGTCCGCGCTGCCGCTTATAGGGCAGTCTGGGGGTGCCCAGAGGGAGCTCGCGGTCCAGGTTTTTAGGAGAGCTTGGAGGGCTCTTCCCTGTAGACCGACTCGGAACCAAAGCGGGTCGCGACTCCCCGCCGCCCCCATAAAACTGCATTCGCCTGGGGCCGGGAAGCACCTGCTCACCCCCACGGGTCTTGCAAGGTGGGCACCGCTGGGGGAACCTAACGCCCCTCTGTGGGCGCTCCCGCCCACGCTTCGTTGCAAGCCTGGTCCCGGGCTGGAAGCCCTAGTTACCTGAGCCTGCCACACAGTGTGGGTGGGGGCCTCCGTGTGCGCGTGGAGGGGACCGGGCCTCTGAAGGCAGAGACAGCCGGGTTTTCTCAATGCAAAGCCAGGATAATAATACACCCATCTGAGAGTTATTGCGAGGATTTAATGAGATAATGGACCAGAAAGCATTTAGGGCCTTACCTAGCACTTAATAAGAGCTCCTTAAGTGGTTATTTATTCTACTATTATTAATTTGTCATTCCTCCTGTGTCCCTTTGGGCAAAAACTTTCTCTTCTCGAAACTCAGCACCTATCTCTACTCCTAGTGTCCCCCTCCCCAAAGTGGGCTATTGCTCCTTGTACACTTCTCTATTCTGTTTGGAGAGGGAAAGAGAGTGCCAATAACGAGCCCAGTACTGTGCAAAAGGCTTTTAAATACATAATCCACGGAACTACCAGGGCATCCCTCTGAGGTGGGTATTATCGCGCCTACTTACCTGATGAGGAAGGTGAGCGCAGAGTGGATCGGGGACTTGTTTAAGGTCTTGCGTGGAAGGCTCCACAGAGTGGAGTTAGAACCTGAATGGCGATCCCCCAGGCATCCTCCACACTGCAGTCCCCCCGGCTCTGAGTCTCTGGGGGCTGAGTGAAGCTGAGTTCTTTTCGGAGGCAGAAGCATGGACTTTTGGGCCGTGAACGCTTAGAGAAGTTGGCCTGATCCAAAGCCTTCCCCTCA
The DNA here is from genome assembly GCA_004026905.1 of Hystrix cristata. Classification (NCBI taxonomy): domain Eukaryota; kingdom Metazoa; phylum Chordata; class Mammalia; order Rodentia; family Hystricidae; genus Hystrix; species Hystrix cristata. Next base: position 7,866 of record PVJO010011995.1, on the reverse strand, counting down.
ACTGATGGCCATCAACTCTAGAAGGTCACAACCCTTCATAAAGGCAGTTAATTATTAGTCCAGTTATTGGCAGGGGAAACCAGGGTGTGAACTAGCATTACAGAGAAGCGTGCAAGTCACCTGTGCTTCCTTTGCTTTACAGATGATTATTACTGTGCATGTAGTAATTAAATCTTGGAACTCCAGAGGTCATCCCTGCCAGTCCTGGCTGTGGGCTACCTGGCATCTCAATTCCAGGGAGGGTCCCATTACTCTCTGCTGTCTTTCCCACACTGTCTTGGGCTCGGATTCCTTTAGTCCAGCTCTGGTCTATTTTGTAGCAGTTTAAGCCCAACCACAGTTGTCTGGAGAAGATGGAGGCTGACTCCACAGTATCTTGTGCTTTCACTCTGCCTTCAGCAAGGATCGCTGGCTGTGATTGTGTGACTAATGCTTGGCTGTAAGGTTACTTCTAAGCGTGGGGTGGTGATAGTGGTGGTGGTACACAGCTGTAATTCCAGCACTTTGGGAAGCCGAAGCAGGAGGATCCCAAGTTTGAGCCCAGCCTGGCAATCTAGTGACTTTGTGAGATCCTATCTAAAAAGGAAAAGAAAAGGCTATGGATATAGTTCAGTGCAATGGCCCTGAGTTCAATCTCCTGGACTGAAAAAAAATGTGCTTCTACTCCTAAATTTTTATTATTGTTATTACTGGTGCTCGGGATTGTACTTAGCCTTGCACATACTAAAAACTTGTTGTACCATTGCGCTCTGTCCCGTCAACTATTCCAGTTTTTTGAGGAGAATAGTAGTATTGCAGGAGACATTCCCTGGTCTTCCTCGAAAAAGGAAATGAAATTATTCTGAAGCGTGGAAGATTTAAATTAGACAGCAGTCACGTGCTTCTTGTCTGGACTCCTGAGTTTTGGTAGACTGGTGAAGTGGACCTTCCATGCCATCACAGGCAATAAGGGGGTTGCACAGCCTTTATCCACAAGTTAATTAAGTGCACTTGAAATCCAGCGAGACGGGAGAGCTGCAGGCTGAACTGTGCCTGCTAAGAACACAACCGGAAAGAAACGGAAATGAAAGGTTTGACATCTAGACCACAGTGAGCCCCCCAAATGTTAGCACTAAGCACTGATCCAGCCTCAGGGAAACACGCTCCGTGACCCCTATATTATTCTCGGAACTCGGGGAGAGAGACAGGCCAAAGCATGAAAGGGTTCGGTTACAGTCAAGAGCAGACTTCCCCACGGAGAGGGCCGGTGGTCACAGGCGCTGGAGAAGACAAGGGCTTCTCCATTCTCAGCCGGATCTCTGAGAAGTCATTCCCCTGCCCGCATTTTCACCAGTGCCAGTCTATGGATGGACATGGTCCATCCATAGGTCTTCATGTCTTTTCTTTCTTTCAACCCAGAAGCCAATGTAGAGCGGAAAGCACACATCTATGAGCACCCATCAGCAGCCAGGGTCAGAGAGTGACGGCGGGGGCTGCAGTCTCCAGGCAGGGCAGGCATGTGCAGGGGGCCACCACACAGGCCTCGGGGTTCTGGATGTGATGGAGCAGCACCACGCCACGGGAGCTGCTGGGAGAGTCAGCCCGAGTACCGGGGCCTGGGAGGAGGTCAGGACAGGGTTCTTAGAGGAGATGAGATTTTGGCTGGATCTGAGGAATTGGAAGTGCCAAGGTGAGAGAAGGGAGGAGGATTCAGGCCAAGGGAATGGGGAAGCTAAGATGTCAAGCAAGGGAGGCAAGAGCCTGTGCAGGGAATGGCAGGCAGTTCTCTGTGGCTAGAAAACAGGGGATGGATGAGGACAGAAGAAGGAGCTGACTGAGGCCAGACAGTGGACGTGGTGGATGGGCAGGGTTGCTCAGAATATCAAGCTAAGCACTGGTGGTGCCTGACCTGGACCGGGTCATGCTCGGAGAGAGGAATGGGAGTGTATGGGACATGGGGATATTACAGAGGGTGAGAGTTGTGTGTGTGTATGTGTGTGTCCACTTCTAGTAACATCATTTCCAAGCATCTTAAGCATCAGTGTGCGCATTTCAGGAATGCACTTCATCCTTCTCCATGGTATACTCGTCAAAGCGTCTCTGGAGTCAGCCATACCTCGCTCTGCTACTTACAGTTTTGGTGAAAATTTACATATAACCTCTCTGACTGTCACTCTTGTATCTGGAATTGAGATGATAAAACTTGCCCAGGGACATTTGAGGACAAAGTGAGATGTGTATATAAAGTATTACTACAATGCTTGGTGCATAGCAAGTACTCAATAAATTGTAGCTGGCATTATTTCTGTTGCTATTATTTCCTCTCCACTGCCTGCTGGTCACCTCATGCTCTTGCCCTGCTAACAATCCGGAGCTCTCAGTGTCTTGCCCATTTTTCCTTGCAGGGGGCTGTAGCCTCCTGCACACTGATGTTCTCCTCACTGGGAGCCCCCAATCCCACCCCTCAGCTCGGGCTCTGGTGAGCCAGGCTCAGAGCTCTCCTGAAGGGCACCCCAGACAACACAGATGGTCTGGAGAATGTGGCAGTGTGCTTTTGGTCAAATCGAAGGAGAGATGTGCGGTGTGCAGGTAGAAACTCTTAGAAGGGATGGTGGTGGGCGGTCAGGCTGGGGATGTTAGGGACCCAGATATTTGGAACACTCAAACCAGATGCTTACCTGCATCTGTCAAGTTCATAGGTCCTGCGGCAAGTAGAGCTGGACAAAATCTACGTTGGTGCCATGGCTGTCTTTTCCATGTCTTGGCAGTAGTATTCGCAGGATGCCTTGGGGACCTAGCCCCTGCGGAGCCCCTGGAAAGCTCTCTCAGAGCCGGAGTGAGGATAGCCCTTCCTTCATCTTTGGTCAGAGCTCATCTTGTGGCCCAAATTTTGATTGTGACATCAACCCTAAAGGGAGCAACCCAGCCCAGCCTCTTTGCCTCCTTAATTATATCACAGAGTGCAAAGCCCACGGACTTTGGCTGACCTTGACTGCTTGGCACCCTCAGGCCCTCTACAGGGGGAAGATCTCAGCCTCTACAGCCAAGATCTCAGAATTGCCTGGGTGTAGGATTTTCTAAAGCCAGGTCTTGATGATGCTACACCAGAAGAGAGGGGACATAACTGAAATTCCCTAAGCTCATAAAGGTGACAAAATAGCCAGTTGCTCCACATGGCGAGGCAGACAGACCTGTTCTTTCTCTTCCTCTTCAAGGCTCCGTTTCCTCCAGCCTAGAGTCGCCATGACTTGTGGGTTCTCTTGCCTGAGCTCACATAGTGGAGACTGCAAGCCCTGCTCCTGGGTGGCTACTTGGAGATGGGCTTTGGCTGCATCTTCACCTGCAGCCCTGGCCTGGCCACTGCTGCATTGCCACTGCCCCCTACCCCCTACTGCATTTCCTGCTACTGCAGCCTCACAGGCGGCTTTGGCAGCCAGAGCTGTGGGGCCTACCACACCGGCTCCTTTGCCACAGCTGTGGCTACCGTTCCCACGGCATGGTTGGCCCCGACCTGCTGTGCATCACCAGCATGTCGGTCAATGAGAGCCTCCTCACGCCCCTCAACCTGGAGATCGACCCCAACGCGCAGTGCATGAAGCAGGAGGAGAAGGAGCAGATCAAGTGCCTCAACAGCAGGTTCACTGCCTTCATTGACAAGGTGGGTGTCCTGGATCACACCCTTCCTGAACTCTCACTTCCTGGGCTGGGCACTGAAGGGATTTGGTCCAAGGGCACTCCCAGTCTGACGGAGGAGGCAGACATCTAATTCACTGACAAATACAGAGAAATGAGAATAGACCACGGGTTCCTGGTTTGACAGCACTGACCAGACAGGGTGTTCACAGAGAGACAGAGCCAAGACCCAGAACTGCATTGAGATAGAGAAGGCAATGTGTGCACACCAGACACATAAGAAATGTACATAAGGAATAGGAACCCCAACCCTGCCCCACGCCCCTGGGCTCCATTTGAGACTTCCTGGCAAGATTTGCTCCAGACAGGTGTGGGCTGGCAGGAAGGTTAGCCAGGCAGGGTTGGGAGGGATCTTACCCTTGGCAGGTATTGAGAAAGGACTTCACACTTGATCATGGGATGCTTGGACTCATGCTTGTATCCATCTCAAATTATCGATAGGCCCTGCGGGGTGTAAGCTGAGAGAGGGGCTCTCCAGGATGCTGGCATTATGGGTGGCCAGGTGGCTGTGACTCTGGGCAGCAGGCACTGGAGCAGTGGACCTCAAATAACACTAGCTGGGAGCAGCAGAGCAAACTGGAGACCAAGCAGCAGGTCTACCAGAACCACAGTGCTTTGAGAACAACCCGAAGCTGCGCTGTTTGAGGACTACATCTGGATGCTGAGGTAGGAGCCTGAGTGTGTGGAGGCCCATAGCAGAAGTTGGCCTCTGAGCTCAGCCACATGCAGGAAGCATTGGAAGACCACAGAAGTGAAGGTCATTTCCCTTGGATGGGGATACAACTAGGAGCAGTTGAACACATTGGCCTTAGAAAATCCTTCCTTCATCAACCCCCTTTGTGCTTTTCTCAGCACGTAGGCGATGACAGGATGACACATGAAGAGCAGAGATGCTGAAATATAGCTGAGAGACTTTTCTTATTTCATGAGCTTTTTAGGACTTAGGCCATGTCCCTATCCCTCTATCCATCATCCATCCACTCATCTACCTGTCATCCATCCATAACCCTCTTCTGAGCATGTGCTCTGTTCCATTAGTGTGTTGGTCCTTGGGAAACCAAAACAAATGACATCATCCCAGCTCTACGGTTCATGCCCCTTGATTCTTGTTACCAGTTCTGTCCATTTTCCTAAATCTAAGATCAGGCAAATTAGTTTACTATATTAAAATAATAAGACACAGATCTTTAAATAAGTGATGTCTATTCAAGTTCAAGGATATTAGAATACTGTTGGGGCTGTGGGTGAAGGATGCTTCGGACATGGGGCAGAGAGTAAGATGAATAAGGGATGTTTTAGACACCCCAGGCAGGGGTAGGGACTAGTCAAATTCCTGAAAAATTTCCCTTGGACCAAATCTCTTTCTGTTTTGCAAGTATGAAGAGGAGGTTGCTCTGAGGTCCACAGCTGAGGATGAACTGGTCAGAATCAGGCAGGTGAGTGGGCTGTGCAGGTGTGGGTTCTCAGCAGCCTGGGAACCCGGCAGACCCCAGAGGCATCTGGGTCTCCCTCCTTTGGCTAATAGGCTCATATTTTATCCCCAGCTACGAAAGGGCCTTTTCTTTTTCACAGCCCAGGAGATCCATGGGACAGACATTCTCTGAATCTTCCTTTACAGAGCGGCCCAGAAAGCTGGAAGAACTGTTAAAGGTCACATACTACATCTTGCTGGAGTTGGAGGACAAGCTTAGTTTTCTGAATCCCAACTTCTGGATCTGTATCTCTAACTTGCTTTGGAGGTCTTAGAATGGTACTGGGGAAGGGGAGCCCCAGGAAAATCTCTGCAGCAGCAGGAACTTACTGTGTTTCTAAGTGGTCAACTGGGCCTACATTTGCAAAGGAGACCAGAGGTGGATGTCCATAGCATGGTGCAGATCAGCTTCCAGAAGGCTCTGCTTGGGGAGCTCAGCACTGGAGCACTGAATTAAAATGGGCAAAAGACTTGAATTGACATGTTACAAAAGAAGATATATTAAGAGTCAACAGGAGCATGCGAAGTTGTTCAGCGTTATTAGTCATCAGGGAAATCCAGATTAGAATCACGACGAGAAGGTACTTACCCACAGAAAGATGGTTCTTTAGGTGGCTTGGACTAACGCAGCTCCTTTTCTTTTTTTATAGTTCTCAAAAACAAACAAAAAACTAGTGTATGCTGGCGATGCAACATGCTAAGATAGAGGAGGGACTGGCTGAAGTAGTCTGGGCTATCTCCTAGAAACGGGCTTTCCTTTGGTGCTTTAGCCCAGCATTTCATGTTACCTGGGAGGTGTATAACCCCGGGCAGAGTGTCTTTCAGGGTCCTTCATCTGTAATGCAAAAGGACATATACAGAGGAGACACCGTCTGCTCCAGGAAGATTCCTGAAGGGCCAGGGACTGGCTCACAAGGAACTTTGAGCTTTCCTTGTTCCTTGCTGCTACTTTGTACACAATAATCCATTTCATGTAACTTGTTACATATAAGTGTGTTTTATCATCTCACCAAACTCACACAGAACAGAAGCAAGTTCACAATGAGCCTACTTCACCCCACAAGAAAGCTAAAATTTGAAAGACTAACAATACCAAGTACAAATCAACTGGAATGTTAATGGGGCATAAAGTGCTATAGTTACCCAAATGTTTATCAACAGATGAACAGATAGAGTGAGATGTAGTCATACAATGGAATATCATTTGGCAGTAAAAATGAATGAATTGTTGATTCATAAAACAACATGGGTGAGTCTTAAAAAATCATGCTAAATAAAAAAAGTCATATGCAAAAGAGTATACATCATGTGCTTCTAGACATGATGTCCAGTACTAGCAATATTAATCTACAGTTGCCTGGAAGAAGAGGAGTTTGTTGGCAAAAGGATATGAGGGAACTTTCTAAACAGTGAAAATCTTCTATATTTTCATTGAGCGGGATATACATTTGCCAAAAATTCATTGAACTCTACTCTTAAAATGTGTGTATTTTATTGTATGTAAATTATATCTTAATATAAATGATGATTAAAAACTCATAAGATACATGGAAATAAATGTAAAATGTATGTGAAAGACTTATACCTGGAGAAATCTAAACATATTCAAAATAAGGAAGGTCTAATTAAATGAAGAGATAGACCATGTTCACAGATAGGAAGCTTTACCATCACAAAGATATTAATTCTCTTTAAACTGATCTACAGAGTGGTTGCAATTATAATCAAATTCCAAAGAAGGATTTTACATATATCTTGATTCTAAAATTTATGGAGCTGGACAAAGGTCAAGAATGGCCAAAGCACTGATAAAAAGACTGAATGGAGTACCCCCCTCCCCAGAGATCATAACTTATAAAGCTAGTTATTAGGACAATGTAGTACTCACACAAGAATTAACAAATTATCCAATGGAAATTATATATATATATAAAATTTATTTATTGTGACTGTTAATCATGATCTGTTAACTCAAGTGGATTGAGAAATGCTTAGCAGATTAGTAAAGCACAATTCTGGGTATGCCTGGAGATGAGTGATATGTAAGCCAGAAGAAGACCCACTTGGAGATGGGTGATATGTAAGCCAGAAGAAGACCCACTTGGAGATGGGTGGCACCAACCAATAGGCTTGTAGCCTGGAGAGAATAAAAAAGGAATGAACTAAGTGTGCCCGTTTAGGAAGAGCTCCAGTCTTTGCCATAACCTTTGGACATCCGTCTCCTGTTTCTTCAGGCTTCTGATGCAGACTCATACCAGGGACTCTGCAGCGAGCTTCCTGGCCTTCGACCTTGGACTGGTGCTGTGTCCTGGATCCCTCTTGTTCTTTGGTTTTCATCTTCTTGGGCTGAGCAGCTGCTGGATCTTCTGGCCCTCTAGCATGCAGATGGCCATTATAGATTCTTCTTCCTCTGATCCTTTTAAGCCCACCTAAAAAACCTCCTTGCATAATTAGGCATATATTTTCTATTGATTCTATTCCTGTAGAGAATAATATGTAATATGTAACATATATATATATTTTTGTTTTGATGTACAACAGAAGTAGAGGCAGATCAGAAGGGAAAGGAGGTCCTATGCATTGGTTAACCACATGGAAAAAAATAAAATATTATACAAAATCAACTCTTAAAATATTAAAATCATAAATGTCAAAAGCAAAACTTAAAAACCTTTAGAAGAAAAAATGTTGGAAAATGGTTTTCTGAACTTGGGATAGGGTAG